>PVIR01000177.1:0-43430 GCA_004026965.1 Petromus typicus
TACATCTTCATTTTCTCATACCAGAGAAAAGATGTGATATGTATCTATCTGTGACCTATTTATTTCACTTATGAGGATATCCTCAAGGTATGTCCATTTAAGTAGAAATGATTCAAACTTATCATTTTTATGGCAGAGTAGTACTCCATTCTGTAGAAGAACCACAGCTTTTTTATCCAGTCTCCAGTTGATGGACACTGGGTTGTTTCCAAGATGTAGCAATCACAAATTGGGCTGCTATAAACATGGGTGCACATATGTCACTGTGATAAGAGTCTTTTAATTCTTTTGTGTATATACCTAGCAGGGCAATGGCTGGGTCAAGTGGGACCATCAATCCTAGCTTTTTGAGGATTCTCCAAACTGATCTCACAGGGGTTGTATGAGTCTACAGTCCCACCAACAGTGGAGAAGGGTTCCTTTTTCTCCACAGCCTCGCCAACATTTGCCGTTGGCTGATTCTGAAATGGCAGCCATTCTATGTGGAGTGAGATGAAATCTCAATGTTGTTTTCATCTGCATCTCTCGAATGACTAATGATGTTGAGCATTTCTTCATATGCTTCTTAGCAAGACAGCACATTTTTAACAAGCTCACAAGTGAGTCTTGTCTTTGAACCGCCGTACTTTGAGGAAACATAATCCTCACGCTGCAATACTCTCTGTTCCAGAAAACTTATTTGAAGAGGGATCTAGAATTGATGCATGTGATGAAATGCATCAGATTTTAAGGTATGCGTGTAAATGTAAATGAGCTTTTAATTCTTCAGTTAAAACACCTCAGGGAACACAGGCTTCACTGTAAGTGAGCCTAATACAATCACATTACCGGAAAGGTCTGAGAGCAATGCTGATATTAAAAGTTAAATAGTATCTCCAGAAAGTCATGAAAAATAGGGGGAAAAACTCACCATTTCCGAAAATAGTTAGTTTTCTGGATTTTTAACTGTAAGACATTTCTTGTGATGATGAAACTAGAAATTTCTTAATTTCTCTCACTACAAAATTAATAGTATCCTGGAAAATTCTTTACACAATTTTGGGGCCTAATCCACAGATAAGGTTGAAAATGGAGAGAGAGGGAACTTTCCAACTCTCTGAAACACTTTGGAAGAGGAAAGCCTAAAACCACGTAGGGATGCGCCCCGCCCCCACATGCTGGAACATGTGTTTACTTCCGGATCTCCCCGGGAACCCCACTTCTTTAGATCTTGTCATCATTTCAGCCACGAAGTCCGAGTTACAGGAAACATCTGGGAAGAGTCAGCTTTTAGACCAGTGTTGCCAGTTCACTAAGTTCTCTGTGTCTCGCCAGTCACTACCCGGAAGCGGAAGTGGTCGCTCTGGGAAGTTCCCGCCCGCTGGAGGTGCTGGACTCAGAATTCTCCCCAGCTCTGCCTGAGTCCCTCCATTGACTCACCTCGTAGGGCCAGGTGACCCATTCAGACAAAGCTTCTCCGTGAGCTCCACTTCCCTACTGGAATCACGGAGGTGTACAATGCTTTTGTTTTTAAGCAAAAGAAAATACTTATTTGGTTTATGAATACCTTTATCTCACTCCCTGCTGAGTCCTGAACTTCTGATTAGCCTCTGCGATTACTCACATTATTTAGGGGTGTGTAAGTGTTTCGGTAATTATTTGAGACACTTGCCGTCAGGAGGACTTTCTGAGGTGTGAAGTCAGACCACAGTTTGCTGGTTTAGTCTGGACTTTTCTTTCCATGCTAATAAGTGCTAATTAGCAAGAGCAAAGGAAGCAGTGGTCGGTAACTCATTTCTAGAATTTGGTGTGATCATAGAATGGAGCAGGTTCCTCTCAGGCTAAAGGAAGTGGTCCTATTTGTCAGTTTTTTTTTTAACTGGTTTTCAAATCATATTAACAGTTTTGTGTGTAGGTGTTTAATCAGAAGCTTATTCCAAAAATACTTATGCAACTGGTCCATCAAAAACAAGAAAAACGAAATCCTAGAAGTGAAGAAATGCAGATGGCAGATGCAAAGTTTCTCCTGTGCTCCATGAAGGTATAAATGCCAGGACCCTGATCCACCAACGTGCACTTTACATTTCTCTGCAATGTCCTAAAGTCCATCTCTGCAACTTTAAATCCATTAATGAGAGTATTCACTCAAGTTCTTAAGAAGAAAGGCAGCATTTTTGAAAAATTATTGAAAATAATAGTGAAGAGAAAACAGACTTGGAGAAAAGCCAAAACTCACAAGGCAATTATCAAGAACTTCAGGAAACAGACTTGTGGAATCAAGTAGTTAAAATACTTGTATTTAAGTGCATTTTATGTTTCCTATAGTCTGTAGCCAACTTTAAAGAACTACAAAATCAAATCAGAATTTTTCTAAATCTGTAGAGGGTCCTTATTGAAAGAAAAATATAATGCAATGACAAGAGTCTGATATCTAGATAACTTATTTACATTTTATACAAAATAGGTGGCTTAAATATTACATTACTAACTTACTAAAAATTAAATCTTCCTCATCTGATGCTTAACAATTTTATATTCACCTGGATATTTTGGGCATTAGTAGCAAAAACAGTCTAGTATCGCTTTGGCAAAAACATCAGGGGATGTTACCTTTTTTTTTTTTTTTTTCCAAAACCAGTTTACACTTGGCCTTATACCAATAGAAGCATGATAATTCTGAGCTTAATGGATATTATTAACTCCTTTGATATTTAGATTATGATGATAACAAGGCTGTTCAATGAAAACCATTTAAAGATGCTAATTTTAGCCATGAATAAACAGGCAGTAAATAAATTCCCTGTACATTTTGTGTCTAATCAGTGAAATCCAGAAAGAGTGGGCTGTGTCATGATTGTGAAGTTCACAGATTCTGCCTAGAATTCCTCAAATGATAAAAAGATTTCATGCTTTAATAGAAACAATCTATCCAATCTATTCCAAATGTTTCTTTTGTAGTTTACCTCCTTTGATATTTATTGTATTACTCTGTCTTTTTTTTTTTTTTTTTTTTTTTTTTTTTGAGACAGGGTCTCGTTTTGTGGTTCAGGCTGGCCCTCAGCTCAGCCTCAAACTCACATCACAGCAATCCTCCTGCCTCTGCCTCCCGAGTGCTGGGATTACAGGCGTGAGCCACCACGCCCAGCGCTGTGGTATGTGGTACTGGTTGCTGCTGGGGTGAGTCTCCACACCCAGTATTGTTATGTGGTCACCGGGGAATCGAACCCGGGCCCTTGCGCTTGCAAGACAGGTGCCGGAACCACTGAGCTAACTCCCCGGCCTGTATTACTCTGTCTTAAAATACCATACAATAAATGGACTGAAACCTTACCTTACATTATAAAAACACTTAATAACTTATTTAACATGCCTATATAAAAAAGCTCATGTCCATTATTATTAATGGTAATAGCATGAATTAAGTATGAACAAGGTGTGATGTTATTTAAAATTAAATAATATTGAAATCTCATTTTAATGAGAAATTTTAATTCTTCCCCTAAGGCTTTACCAACTATAACTCATTATTTATGTCATAAAATATCCCGATTGACATTTTATTTGCTTGTTATTCCCATGTGTCCTTTTTACTGCCACTGTCTATAAATACCACAAAGGCCAAAAGACAGAAGGTGAGCACAATACCAATTACCATTACAAAGCCCAAATTTTCTCTCCCTTTCAAAGACAACAGATGTCAAGATTTTTCTTCTTGCTACTAAATCATAGATCTGAAGAATAGCTGCATCTTTTCTGTGGTTAGTATCCCAATCTCAGCTTAACTGCCTACATACTTTCACCTGTCACACCGGGGGCCAGAGCTTTGGAAGGAATGCATGGCACAGACATGGGGTCACCTCTCCTCACATGCATGAAGAGCACCCCTCAGACACAATGGCACCCTCTCACTGTCGTACCCCAAGACGGGTCTGACGGGTCGGTCCTTGCTTACATTATCCACACACTCTTGTTTTTTTTTTTTGAGATAGGGTCTCGCTTTGTGGTTCAGGCTGGCCCTGAGCTCAGCCTCCAACTCACATCACAGCAATCCTCCTGCCTCTGCCTCCCGAGTGCTGGGATTACAGGCGTGAGCCACCATGCCCTGCACTGTGGCATGTGGTACTGGTTGCTGCTGGGTGTGGGTCTCCACACCCAGTATTGTTATGTGGTTACCGGGGAATTGAACCCAGGTCCTTGCGCTTGCAAGACAGGCGCCGGAACCACTGAGCTAACTCCCCGGCCCCCACACACTCTTGTTTTTTAAAATTTCTTCTCAGCCTTCTATCTTCCAGACTGATATTTCTAGACCATAATTTAGCTATTTCTTTGACAATTTCGGACATTTTCCTCCCATGAATTTTTCTCATTTATGTTCAGACTAGCAGAAGGTAGTTTCAAGAAAAGCGTCGTCACGTGATCTGGTGGCGGTGTCTGTGGCTTTGCAGGGAAGTGCTTCCTGTCTTTTGTCTAATACTTTCATTGATGGTCATGAGTTGTTTCAGCTGAAGCAACATGAGGGAGACGAGTCTGAGGGAGGAGTGAGGAAACCCAGACACTCCTCAAAGAGAGAGAAAACGTCATTTCCTTGACTCTCTTTATACCACGTCTAGAGGCAGAGATGCAGTTGGTTTGAACCCTATACACAGGTTTTCCTACAACATAAAATGTCAGGATTTTAGGCTTCTATATCACCCACTACAACACACTTTTCTTAGCCAGTCGTGGATGGAAGCATTGTCATTTGTCAATGACAAGGCAAATGCCATAGTCACATGACTCTTACATCAGAAGAAGAAAACAGGAATTGATATAAACATTCCTCCCAGACATCAGTTGTGTCCACATACTGTTTTATTGATCAGAGATTAATTTATAATAAGAACAAAACATAAGGACCTAACATGGTAAAACTTTAGCAAATTTGACAGAATCCAGAAAGATATTAGACATGTGGATAGAAATAATTCTAGTCTAAATGATGGCATAGATCGTCTCAATTAAGCTAATTGCAACAGTAGGATTCTGAGGAGAATCTGGAGAATAAACTGAAAAGACCTTACAAAAGAAAAGCAAAATCATGTATTCAAATTGGATAACTCCATAGAACCCTTCACAGACATCGTGGATTGAAACAGGCTTCTTGCTTTCAGAGGAGAGACGAGGGGCGGCTGCCAGGACACTGCAAGCTGAGAAGTACACAGAAGGAGACACACCTCAGTTCCTCCTTGCATCATAGTCTTCTTTCCCTGTTTCTTACAGAAAGAAAGTAAACGAGCAGGAAAAATTCAGAGGGGGGACTGCTCACTCCGTCGCCTATGCCACGCCTTGTCTCTGTACATAACGGGAAACCGTGGAACCCGGGGAAGACCACCCAGCGGACTATTCTTAAGGCAGACACAGGGATCAGGGTGACAGCTTCAAATACCGCAGGGAAATTCAGGAAATAAGTGGGAAGACAGGTATATTCACTTCTGCTCGAGAAGGAAGACTCAAGGGAAAGACAGGAAAATAGTCACTGAAGCACAGTATGATAGAGGGACATCTGTCCTTCCCAGGAGTAGCCGCGTGGTTGTGACCTCGCCGGTCCCTTCGTGGTCCCCCGCGCCCTGTCCCCGCCACAGACCTGCCCGACATTCAAATCCAGTCATAAGGACCTCTGAAGTGCCAGAGCTCGGGCTTGGAAGTTTGTCTTGGGTTTTCGTCCCAGCGGCGCCACTTTGCTTCCTGAGTCGTGTTGGATCATGTGTTTAACCTTTTCTGAGCTTTGGTTCCCTGATCTGGAGGTGGGGCCCGTAAAGCCCTTCCCACCTGCGCGCTGTGAACGGGAAGAGAGCTCGAGAGCGCAGAGGCAGTGTGCGGCTTGAATGAACGTCCTGCAGACGCCGGCTTGGGTGGCTCTGTGTCCCTCTAACGGACTGTGAAAGCGGCCCACGAGTCCAGCGGCACAGACGCTCGGTGGGAGCTTCAAGCCGCCGCCCCTTCCTCCTCCAAGGATGCCGCTTTGGGAGGAGGCGGCGGGCATTTCCTCAGTGCCTGCCTCGCCTGAGGGCAGCTCTCTGCCAGTTTCCCCAAGATTTTCCTTTAGGTCGCCTCCGGCTGAGCTACCTTCATACACTCGGTGCCAGTTTTCAAACTCCGCAAGCCAAGAAAACAAGGTAAGGCGCGAGTGAGCTCACATGCTGAGAACCGCAGGCCAAAGCTGGCGGAAGCCACAGGCCCGCAGGCGCCGGAGGTGCCAACCGCCTGATCTAAAGCCGAGGTCGCAGAGGAGCGAGTGGCTTGTGTCACAGCGCGGGCATCTCTCCTCCGATGCGCAGACACGTTTGCTTCCATCAGCAGACTGGAGGTCTGGAGCCTAGAAAACAAACAGCTCCTTGCTACAGGCAAAATCAACAGCTTTTTATTGAAAAGGGGCCTTTGCTCGAGTCTCTCTGCTACTAACACAGCACGTCTGCGTTGCCCCAAACACTCCCAAGTCCTGCAGAGAGATGTGAACAGATTTCTCGGAGGGTGAGCACGTCCATTCACAGGAGGACGGGAGCCGTGTGGAAGAAGGTCCTACGCATGAGGAGGTCTGTGGAGAATTTCCGGGAAGAGAGCGTGGCGAGCTTCCCCGTCTCTAGTCTTGGAAGTTTCTTATTTTTAAAGAAGTCCAGGTAAATAAGCCACTCTGGAATCCTGCTTATGTTTACGTCAAGAGTTGGGCTGGTCAAAGGGCTGCATTTCCTTAACTGGCCCGCGGGGCTGGGGAACAAGCTCCGCCCCGAGAAATGAGCCCCTTTTCCAAGGTCTTGGCCAGCGGGAGGATCATAACCCGATTCAACAATTCCCGAGAGGAGCCGAGCCCGACGAAGTGAAATCCAATGAGGGGAACGTGGCTTGGACAGCGCCAGGCTGAGGCTGCTGAGGCTGCCAAGGCTGCCAAGGCTGCCAAGGCTGCCAGAGAGAAGCCCGGACAGCGGGTTCTGAGAGGAGAGTGCTCGCTGCTGTAGACCCTGGTGCCCCTGCACTGCAGGACCTTCGCCGGGCGGCTCTCTGATTGGCTCTTCTCAATGGGATTCAAACCAAGCTTTCATGCTTACAGCTGAGATCACATAAATCAAAAACACAAACCAAACTAATGAAAACAGCTAAACAAAGAAAGAAGGCTTTGCCTGTCCCACTTTCAACGCTTTCGTCACCAGCTTTCACCACTGACACTGCCAGGCGGACCCAGCCAGCACGCGGTCTGCTCAGGTGTTTGCCCGGTGCCGGTGCCCCTCTGCTGCCCAGAGCCCCTGTGTAGATGTCCCTCGGACCCCTCAGAAAGGCATGGCTGCTCCCACGCTGGCTGTTTTCAGATCCGTCAAAGCCCAGATCCGAACACTTTGAGGAAGGTTTGGGATAGGACAGGTTAGATTCCTCCACAGCGGGCTGGGAGTAGCATTCAGCACCAACCACAACTTCGGGGGTGGCACAGGCCTGCGAGGGCATTGGCCCCTGTGGGGTGTGCAGAAACCCAGGAAGCATCAAATTGTCCCTTGGCACTGTCTCCTTATTCTGTTTCTTTACCACTCCGGCAGGGACCAGGCAGACTACTAGCTGGTTTGGGCCCCTCTGAGTGTACAGCACACCCCTCTCAGAAGAGAGGGTCTTACTCTTTCTACTTCCTATAAACTGACCGCTAATAGCATTCTGAATCGGAGGAAGAAAACAAACAAAATGAACATGTACTCTGCAACATTTGCTTCGCCTAGAACATGGGCGTCTAGACAGAAAGCAAAGGAACGAAGCAAAGGCTGCTTACCTGAAAAGACTCAGTTTAAAAATAAAGCCTGGCTCCGCTCACACATAGGAACTGCATCCTGGCAGTTTGCTCACCTTCTGTCCAGGTCCAGGCCCTGCCTCGATGGCAGCTGTGAGCTGTGAGTGTGTGAAGAGACGAGACCAGCACAAGGGCAGCAAGCTGGCACCGAGTGCATCCTGGACACTCTGGTGAGAAGTAGTCAGGAGCACTAACAGCACACTTTCGGGAGGAAATGACATGCCACGCCCACCAAGGGTGCCCTGGCATCGCCTGGCTGGGTCAGTCAGTCGCGCTCACCATGAAGCACAGTCTGAGGCAGCTGTGAAAGTTCCTAATGTGACATATAGGGAAGGAAACATTTTCAGAACACGAGCTGAGATGGGACTTCAGTGTCTCCCCACCCACCTTCCTGGTAAGCTTCAGAGTGTCCAATGAAGTAATAAAGTATCAACAATGACAGAGGAACAAGATCAAAACCAACACTTTTGGAATTAGTTGTTGTTTCTGTCACACGCGATGACACTTGGTTCCCGTCATCCTTGGCAGCCCCTGTGTGAGAAGCTCACCTGAGATACCCGGGAAGCATCGGCGGCAGGAGCGGGTGCGCATCGCCACGCCTAGTGCTGTGGTCCTCTGACAGGTGCCAAGTAGTCTCCGTTCTGAGAGACAAAGCGGTTCTGGGGAAGGCTAAGCTCATCACCATAATGAATTCGTGTTAGAAGTGGGAGGAAGGGATGTTCCTCTGATGCCTGCTGCACATTCTGCATTCTGCTAAGACTGCGCAGGGTCCATTTGGAAAAACGTAAACTGGCCACCAGCAAAATGAAGAATGTGTGCTCTCCCCACTGGTTCTGTGTCCCCTCCTCCCTGGCTTTGCTCTTTAATTTCTCTTTAGGGAAGCTCAGGCCAGAGAGTGGCTGGCTCGTCTGCTTGCTCTGCACCTGTACTTGAGCTCTGCGTGGTATGGGAAATGGATTTCCTTCATAAAACATACGTTATCAGAGCCCCGAGCCTGCCCCATCACTCACCGGCTCACAATACATCAAGAGCAGGAAATGGGAAAATGGCGTCATTAGTGGCTATTTAGGCTCTTCTATTTTCTTTGCCTTTAAAATTAATCTTTTCTTGTTCACTACGCAGCAGTGAAAGCATCTCCCTTTGAAGATGAATTAACTGGAAGGTTTGTGGAGAAACGTACGCTTTCTCAGACAGCCGCCTCGAACACTCCATTCCTGGTGAACCTGAAGAGTAGCTGGAGGCGGAAGCTGTCCATCCCTGATTGCCCGAGTTACGTCACAAGTGATTTCAGAGTCTGCCGCCCAGCACACCTACATCAACTGGAAGCAGTCTGAGTTCAGTCCTGAGCTTAAAAAGAGTGTTTTTGAATTTTTCATTCTCTGGATGTTCCCTGAGCACTTTAGGAGCTGGAGCTGGAATGCTTCTTGGTGGGCCTGGTTTCTAGGGCGCTGCACAGCATTCAGCCGCCTCCACCCTGAGCTCCCAAGCAGGGATGTGCTCCCCCCAGAGGGCCTCATGCTCAGCCAGGAAGCTGACAGTGCACGGAGAATGGCTAAAATCAAGCGCCTGATTGTGCATCCTCAAAGTTATTACTGCATCTTTGAGCTTTTTTCTCTAAAGTCTAGTCCCCCAATTCTCCCTATTTCAGAATTCTGCTTCCCTGGGGCTGTTAAGATATTTCCAACTGAATTACTTGTATCCTGTCAAACTCACTGTGCCAGATAAGCCATCACCTTTGCCTCCAGGCACGTGAAGGTCAACTCCAGTTGGTGTTGAGTGTCCTTCCTGCTGACGTCACAAGCTCCAGAGACCAGTAAGGGGAGATTCTCCCTATGGGCGGCTGCAGAGTGTCTGAAATATTCTAGTGCAACAAGCTGAAAGAATATTTTGTATATAGGGTGATAATCAAATTGTTTTACCAAGCTGGAAAAGCTGGGCTTTAACCTGCCAAAGACTAAAGCCAGACCTATCTCTTTCACCAAGCACTAAACTAAAATAAGGGTGGATTAGAGACTTAAATGTTAAAATAGAAACACTAAAACTGCTGAAAAACACTTTAGGTAGAACTTTTGGAGACTTTGGCTTAGGGAAAGACTGAACAAAACCTCTATAACATGAAAACTAGCAGAAGAAATCAACAAATGGGATCTCATCCTATTAGAAAGCTCTTGCATAGCAAAAGAAACCACTGGCAGAGTGAAAAGACAACCAACAATATGTTAACAAATCTTTACCAGCTGTTTCTCAGACAAAGGGCTACTATCTAGAATATATAAAGAGCTTAAAAGGATTAGCCCCTTCCTCAAGTTTAAGGACTCAGTTGAAAAATGGGCATTTGAAATGAACAGATACTTTTCAGAGGAAGAAATAAAAGCAGCTAAGAAGCATAGGAAGAAATGCTCAACATCACTGGTCATTTGAGAGATGTAGATGAAAATAATACTGAGATTTCATCTGATTCCACAAATAATTGTTGCTGTAGGGAAATTAGCCAGCAACAAATGCTCATGAGGCTGTGGAGAGAAAGGAACTCTTCTCTACTGTTGGTGGGAATGTAAACTGGTGCAACTATTATGGAGAGCAGTGTGGAGATTCCTCAACAATCTAGGTCTACCCATTTGACTCTGCTGTTCCCCAGGTAGGTATACACATGGAAGAAATAAAAGATTCATATCACAGTGACACATGTGCACCCATGTTTATAGCAGCTCAGTTTGTGATAGCTAAATCTTGGAAACAACCCAAATGCCCATCAACTGGAGACTGAAGAAGATATGATTAAAAAAAAAAATAAAATGGAGTATTACTCTGCCATAAAGAATGATAACTTTGAGTCATTTATACTCAAAAAGACATATGTTAAGGATATATTCATAAGTGAAATAAATAGATCACAGATGCATACATATTGTATCTTTTCTCTGGGATGAGAAACTGAAGATGTAAATGAGTTCTAGAATGTATGATAGATATTGTGAAACAGAGAATATTCAATGGGAAAAGGAGGATAGGGGTAAGAAATGAGGGGGAAGAAAAAATGTCATGATAATAAAAGAAAACAAAGCTTATGTATATAGTGGGGTGGGGGTTGTAAGCTGGGCAGGGGAGTAGGAAAAATGAAAATTAAGTCATGTTAATATTGGTACAAATTCTTGATTTTGAGTGTAATCATGATGTATGTATAAAATGTACCAATAAAGATTCAAATCTAAAAAAAATAGTATTATCAAGTTAATTTCATCCATATTTTTTCTTTCACTAGGAAACTTAAAATTACATTTGTCTTTCATCATATTTCTATCAGAGAGTACTACTGTGGGGTCTGCCCATCTGCATTCCTATCTATAGAAAGCTAATTCTTCAGAGTGTCAAGTTTCTTTCTTGTTCTTTCCATAATTCACTCTCTCATTCATTCCAGGTAGCTGCTTTCACTTTCCAGATTTTATAAGTGAGAAAACTGAATGAGCAGAGGTCCCATAACCGGCAAGGTGCTGTGCAGGAATTAGAGTCCAGCAGTCTTCCATCCATACGTAAATAATTCCAGCCAGAGACCGAAGAGTTTGGATTAATGAGGGGCGAGTTAGAAAAGAAAACAGGGAGAGAAAAGGCAGGTGATGACATACCACAGGAAGGGACTGCCATCTACATAAGGGATATGGTGCCAAAAAATCCAGGGGCCAGGCAGGAGGAGTACAGTCAGGTAGGAAGAGTGAACTTGAGAGCCAGGTTTAAGGTACTAGAGACAAATCTAAGTGGTAATATCTTGGTGCAGTGCTATGAGGCTTGATTGAGGCATTTTGATGGGATGTTTTAGTTGTTATGTGTTATCGCTCCTCTCTCTTTCCTGTTTAAATCATAAGAGACTTTTAAGACAGAAAATAAACTGACTTGACTTTCCAGATCCTGAAATCTGGTGCCAAGCTGTCTTCCAAACTCTCCATCTCTTTGGCACACACACAGCTCTCACTAAACTGGATACACATGTACCCTTGGCGTTGGCTGTAGTCTCCACACTCAGAAACAAAGCTCAAGGGAATTGGAACTAGCTTGCCACAAATTGTGACATCTATGGTTTTCCCAAAAATTGATGGGAACTTGTGGGACAGTGGGAAGAAAAGGTCCTGTGATAAGAATTACTTCAGTTATTAAAAACTTTCATTTCCCACAGAAATCAACCAAACTACCAACCAACTAACCAATAAACCTTTGCTCTGTGTGGCAGATGGCAACAGTGACTACTTTGTGCTTACGCACAGCCAGCCACTTGGGCTACCTCAGCTGTTTGTAACTAAAGCAGCATACTTGATGAGTTTACAGCTCTACTTCCTAATAACGTGGCCTCTCTGGTATAGTTAGTTAGGGCAGCCATGGAATTCAATCTGTTTTCTTCATTTCAAGGGAAACAAGAACAATAAAAAAAAACTCCAACCAAACCAAAACAAAAACACTATGACAATAAAAACGTCACCCATATGTGGTGTTTCTTGGAGGATATGTTGTTCAGAAGTCTGGGTCTATGGAAGAACTCTTGCTAATAGAAGTGAAGCAAATAACATTCGATGTTGAATGTCCCTTTTGTGAAAGCCTCTGGTTTTGGCTGTAGACCCACGTCTCTTCTATGCCTTCCCTCTGAGCTTGGGCTGTAAGATCTTACCTGAATCTTCTCTTTCTTCAAGTGTCTTTTAGCACCAGGGGTCATTTTTACATAGTGGCAGCTGCCACTTCATCTTCTCAATGCAAAACCACTAACCACCCATTTTCTTCAGTTACTTTGCTTTATGCAGCACACACTAGCCCCTACCTCAACCACAAACTTGTGCTCATCAAGAAGGAGAGATCCTTCCCTGGCAGATAAGTGTGACAGTCATGTTTTGTTACACAGGGTTTTCTTCCAAGGGATTTCCTTCTCTGGTTCCTGCCATTTCCCAACCAATCAGGGCCAATCTGTTCCTGGAAGCCAGTCCCTGGCTCCCTCCTCCATCTAAACCCCTCACCCCACACTGCCACCAGCACCTCCACTCTGCTTCGGGGTCCTTGCTGTGCACCTGCTGTGTGACTCTATCTGATTCAGTCACTGGAGGGTGGGTTCCATGTGGCTCTCACTGATCAGCTGCTTGGTGCCAATTGACTAAACTGACTTTCAGGTCTGTGCACATGGAAGGAATCAATCAAAAACCTGATACGTCCTTCTTTTGTTTCATTTTGGGTAAACTTGTAATGACCTTTTTGGAAATGAAAATGGTGAATCAGTAATTCTTTTGTAATTATAGATCTGAAATCCCAGCTACACCAGGATCTGCCTTATAAGTAGATTTCAGATTTGCAAGGGAAACAGGTTGTACTTTGTGCTGCATTTACCCAGTAGATTTGACAATAATTTAGGAAGTTTGGCAGATATGAAGCAATATAACTTGTAATATTTATTTGCTCTCTTGGCTGTGAATTTAATCCCTTAAATAACAAGCTCAGACGACACATTATTAATATGCTTTGTACTGTTTATCAATATTTGCTTAGATTTATTTCAGAAAAAATTCCAAATGGGGCTATTTAACATAATGGAGCATTGGAACTGTTTGACGTGGTGCTCTGTTTCTGAACATTCGTATTAAACAAACAGAGCAGTTATTGATGCAGACCTGTTTGTTCCTGTCTACGCAGGAGGCGACCAAAGGCAGTCTCATCAGTCAGGATAAAGTAAAGGTTTCACTTTTTTCACCCAAAAGTGCATCCTAAACAAGCCAAGGAGGTAGCATACGGACTGAATGTCGGTAACTAACGTCGAGTTCACCGTCTGCATTCCATCTCCAGCGTGGCCAGGGTGTGGCCTGTCTTCTTTCTTTGTACTGAATACTTTTCAATGGCCATGTGAACGTGAACATATTTTATAGGTTAATTACGGGCGCTTTGTGAAATATGTTTGCAGGAGAATATATTTGAATGTTTCGACCCTTATGGGCTTAGGATGGCCACAGTGTCACCTTATATCTGACCGTAATGGATTGGGGAGCAGCACCCAAGCACAGTGAACCACAGTAGAAATCCCACAGCCATAAAACCTCAGCCTCACATGATGTGTGTGGGAAAGGATGAAGTGTGTCAGTCTGGGGAGACGGAAGGACTCACACTGTAGAACACAAACATCGATATTCTGTGTCAGGCCTGCTGTGGAAAGGCTTTGTCCTGGACCTCAGGTGGTAGCAGGGAGTACGGAGTGAAGTTCTGGACCCGATTTCCAATTAGGCACAGTGCTGAGATTTTTATTTGTTATTGGAGAACAGAGGGTCAAACCCAGGGCTTTCCCACTGAGCTACATCACAAGCTCATTTTCTGTTTTTTATTGTGAGATATGATCTCAGTAAAGTGCTAAGTTGCTCAGGCATGGCAAGGACTTGGGGTCCTCCATCCTCAGCCTCCCAGAGTGCTGGAATTACAGCCATGTGCTGCACACCCAGACATCAGATTGTCTCAATCACCAGCTTGACTGGGTTGGCGTCCTGGTCAGGTGCCAGGATCCCGGGGGCCCTGTTCTCTTCAGTGATTTTACCCTCTGCTGCCCTACTGGCAGCTGACGGTACTGTTAGGTGGTGGCACAGGGGTCACTGGAGGCAGCCTCCAAGGGCAGACTTGTCCCTGGGATTCTCCCTCAGTGTTCTTTTTCCCAGTTCTCAAGATGGCAGCACTTTCCCTCCATCGAGCCAGCTGCCATGATGTCAACCACAGCTTTGAAGCCAGCTAACCAGGAACTGAAGCCTGAGCCGTGAGCTCCAGAAGTCTCCATAAGCTTGCGTCGCCTGTGGGAAGCATGTTGCCCCAGCAGTGCGAAGGCCGCATGTGTCGGCACACTGAACATCTTCCTCTGTCTCGCCCTTGAGACTCTCAAGAGCAGAGTCTATTCTTCATTTCATGGTAATATTCCCAGCTTCTAACACAGTAGCTGAATAAAAACCCTTCATGAGAATCAAGTCATGTCATATCCTGGTACAAACTCTCAATGTTGAATGTGATTTTGATGTGTATTCATAATGTACCACTAAAGATATTAAATAAAAACCCTTCATAAATATTTTCCAAACAAGTGAACTTTAATGGACTCATATGTATTTGTGTGTGTATGTGAGTGTTTGTGTGTATGTGCGGTGTTTGTTAACTGGGGATTAAGCGCTGGGCCTTGTGCATGCCAGGGGAGAGTTCTACCCCTAAGGTACACCCTTACCCATTGCTTTCCCTCTGGATAGCCTATATCTAATCTTGTATTGCTAAAAACATTTTGATATGTTTTCCTTATTTCTGATGAGAAGATGATAATGTTCTGATATTTATTCATCCACTGTATAATCTCATAGAAATTTCTAAAACATTCAGTCATTTTCTTCCTGTCCATATCTTTGGTTAATCTGCACGTGAGTCACACAATCCAAATTCATCTGTGGTCTTGACTTTGGGATAGAAACATCGAGGAACTTTCAAAGTCAGCATAGTATGCTTCAGTGCAGTCAGAAGGGCCCAGCCTTGCCCTCCTGTTCTACTCAGGAGGGAAGGCCTGGAGAGGGGATCTCATGGGCCTTCTTAGTGTTCACGTCCTGTTCACATCCTTCCACTGAATGGAGATGCCACACCTGTGAGCTCTGCTAGGAGTCTCTCTAGTGTTTTCCAGTAAGGCCATTCTCTAGTGAGAAAGCAATGGCCTCCTTCTTCCATGGTCATTTGCCTAAGGCATTTCAAATTTCAGCCTGGTGGACAGTTAAGAATCCTGAATGGGAGTCCTGAGTGCACTGGGGAATGTGAGTAGGGAGGTTTGCAACTTTAGCGTCATTAACCACTCATTTAACCGGCTGTCTGTCCAGAGCCTTACATCCTAAGTGCAAAGTGAAGCTTACAGACCACAGAGCCACTCAGAAAGTCAAAGCCAAAAAGACTTCCCATTCTAAATTCATTCTTGGTCTATCAATAGGCCTCACAATTAATGAATGGGCCTTAAGCCAACTTTTGAGAATCTCTGCTTTGCAAGAGAAAGAAATTCAAACGCACCCTGAAATCTTTCCCTGCTGCTCTGGCGGGCCAGAAAAAGAGAAAGTGAAACTTCTTAACAGTGTTTCTTCTAGGAGAAGCATATCATTCTCCTAAAGGTTTAGATTCATCAAAAATCCTGATTAGTATCCTTGCACTGGTACCTAGCTGCTATTTCAAATAAATGCAGGCTGAGTGAAGGAGAAAACATTTTCCATAATATATCTCAGAGGCTGTTTATTTATATGATGTACCTATATCTTGAAATTTTAATTATAAGCTTTCTATTGCTCACACTTGACAGACAGTCTACCTTTCATAATATGGTTCTACAGCTGTGGTTTGAACCGACTATGGATCAAAAGTATCCTGAAAAATCCCTGCCTCTGTATTATACATGCACAGACATTTCTCTTGTTGTTATTCCCTGAACTATAAAGTATAACAAGTAGTTAGCTACATAGAATTTATGATGCATTCGGTATTGCAAGTCACTAAGTGACGATTTAAAGTGTGGATATGTGTAGGTTAGATGCAGAAACTATGCCAGGTTATGGAAGTGACTTGGGCACCAAGAAATTTTGGTTTCCATGATGGTCCTTGGAGCCAACTATCTTAGGAATGCCAAGGAACAGCCGTATATTAATGGAAAGTAGGTCTATTTGTGTTCACAGGTGTGAAGAGTATATGATACTTCCAGTAAATATCTATTTGTGTATATAGGTATATATCATATGTCAAAATGTTGGTGTATAGATGTATGTGGATACACATGTGCATACAGTAGATTTTAAAAAACCACCAACCCTGGTCCTTATATTCCCTTACTGCCCACTACCATTCTTAGTAGGTCTTGTCTGCTCCTTCTTACCTATCAGCGTGGCTTTCCCAGCCTGTCACTCCTACCCCTCTCATGGACATTCTCTCAGATTAGATATAGGCTACACCACATCACACCGGCTCATCTGGAAAAGTCCCCATCCAAGAATAAGTCTTAAGTTTGGTTTTCAGATCTATTCTTGAGCCACAGATTAGTACTGGAGCAAAAGTAAAGCACTGAAGACAAGTGTGTCCTGCTTCACCTCAGCTGTCTGAGTTGCCCCCAGGTCTCCGGTTCAGACTGAATTTCCGTGAGGACCATGGCGGGAATTCTTGCCCAGGGACTGAGGAAAAGAAGCCCTCGGGGGAAGCCAGCAGAGAAGACCAAGATGCTGGGGGCAGCCTGTGTCTGTCCTAGGGGAGCTCTGGGGCTGCCTCTGTGCCCTAAGTCTGTCGTTGGCTGCCAGCTCTGGCCTAGTGCAGGTGAAGTGGGGGCAGAGAGCATAGGGCAGAAGGCACACCTCCAGGGAGGGGGCAGCTGTGTGTCACTATCTGCCTGTCTGTGCAGCGGCCAGGACAGGAGAGAGGGTTGGGCTGGGCGCCCACAGCAGGCTCTGTTCCTCAGGAAGCTCAGAGCCTGGATTCCCAGCCTCCTTGTCCCTTACCTGTGAGCATACTGTCTCCCTCCTCACTCTCAGCTGACCTGGCTTCTCACTTGCCCAAGCAATGCGGACGCTTGGAGCTGAAGCCCTGCACTGCTTTCCCATGCTCTTGCTCTTGTGCATTGTCTAAAGCCCTCACCGTGCTCTCCAGGCAGAGTGAGCTGACTGTTAGTTATGGCTCCAGCTCCACTCTGTGCAGTGATCCGGCCGGACCAGGTCTCCTTCTGGGCCTCCATGCCCCCATTTCCTGACTACTCATCCTTTCAAACTGGGAGTTTTATTTGATTTTAAACACTTAAAAATTCTCGGGAGTTACTATGGTGATGGGCTGTTTTCACTGTAATTCACACATAGGTGAAATTGATCAATGGTTTCATTAATGGATTTTCCATTGTCAACCCCATTCAGTCCCTTCCCCTTCTTTTCCCTCCCTCACTTCTCCTGTTATGTTTTTCCCTTTGGAACTGGAAATTGAACCCTGAGCCTTTGTATTGAACTACGTGTCTGGTCTGTTTTTGTTTTATTTTAAAATTTTGTGATAGGATTTTGCTAAGTTCATTGAGTTGCCCAGGCTGGGCTTGAACTTGTGATCCCTCTGTCTCAGCCTCCCACACTACCGAGACTGCAAGTATGAAACTCACAATTGGCCCTACATTCTTTGCTATTGACTTATCTTTTGTCTTGCTGCACTATAAAAAATAGAAAGATGATAAGAGAAAGGACCAGCATGTTACACGCTTGCTTGCCTGAGAATGTCTGCTCATCAACGTACATGCTTCATACACACTTGTCAATTAGTTTAGCTGAAAATAAAATTCTGAGATCAAAGCTACTTGGCTTTTGCTTTCATTATGTATTGTTCTACAGTCTGTCATTGAATGGGTCTACCGAGAAAACCTAAGGTCCACCTGGCATTTATTTCTGGCACCTTTTAAGTAGCCTATTCTTGACTTTAGAAGCACAACGTTTTCTATTTTAGAAAATTACAGTAATTTACCAGGAATCCTTTTGATGTTGACTGTTTTGTATCAGATTTTTCTGATCTCTAGGGTTCTGTTAGTATTTGTAAATTCAAACTTGGTTTAATTGAGGCTGCTTCATCCTAGTTTGTTTTAAGTGCATTTCTGTACAGGATACCTCGATGGTACATGTGTGAGAAGTGATTTCTTTTCTTTTCCTTTCACACATTTGTCTCCTCAAACCTGTGGATCTGTTTCTTGATGTTTATGATACTTTTGTTGTTTTGGTTTTGTCTCTCATATCGTTAGTATCTTTTCCTCTTTCTTTCCTGAGCTCTGTCATCTTTTTTTTTTTTTTGTATTTCCTTTGTCTTATAATTTCTTCCTCAGATTTTTTTTTTATTAAAAACTTTATAAAGCTCTTTTTAGAAAAAAATGTTCTCTGAATGAATACTTATTCCCTCTACTTTTCTCTTTTATGTTATTTATACAGATTTGTAATGAGATACAGGAAAGAAATAGAGTGAAAGTGTTTTATTCTCTAGCATGTTTTTGAGTTGCTTTAACATTAAAAATTTTTTTTTACAAGTGATCAATTTAAATAGGCAAGATTCTCAAAGGTAATCATCAGATCCTGGATGAAAATATAAAAATGAAAGACTTGAACAAAAGGATCTGGACTGATTAAAAATTTGACCTGTGTTTTATGGAAAGAAACTAAACATAAATACCAGAAAACATGAATGCAAATCATCAACAGCAGAGTAGACACAGTGACAACTGATCTTTCTGCTGTCTTTTTAAAACACCAAGTGAAGATTCTACCCAATTTTCTTACCAGTAGAAACCTACACCAGATGGTCCCATATGTCTTCCATAGCCCAGGTCCAATGCTCAAAGTGGATAGACTAGAAAAGCAGCCATCTTTATAGAAAGCTGTCTAAGAAGGCTTGTTATATACTCACACATGAACTAGAAGTGCTAGCTTAATAGCTTTCCTAGTTTTCAAATGAAGCTTCAGCAGTTTCACCTTCTTGTAAGCTTTGTAATTATGCTCATAAGCATGAAACAAGCAGGCTATGATTCCATCCTAATCGGCAGATGAGTCACTGACCCCGTCCACTCCGGGACCATTACACTTAACTTCAGTGCAAAGCCATTGACTGTGGCCTAGTTATAAGAAGCACAGTTGGCAGCGTGTAGGAAGGACCAGTCATCCTGATGATCCCCAAAGGATGACAGATCACCGGGTAAAGCAAATGCATCACCAAAGCGATTCTGGGGAGATGCCGCCCTTCCAGGGAGGCATTGTCTGCATGCTCTTGTATAGTGTTGACGTTGATAATACCGATACACATCGTCTGTGAGCAACACAGCCAGGAAAGGGCTTACAAGGGCATCTGGAAAACAGGCCACTGTGATCCAGAAGTTAGCACATCTTAACCTGGGAAATCGTTCCCAACCCTGGAAAAATACTTCTACCATTCTGAAAGGCATGATACATCGTGAGCTAGCTTTCAAAAGCAAGCTAGTACATATAGTAGATATAGTGAAATAGAAAATATTTAAAAGGAAATGGGGTGTAGGGGTAAGTCAAGAGTGGAAAATAATATGATGGTAATAAAAAAGGAAAAGCCTGTGGATATAGGGAGCAGGGTGTTGGGGGTGGGTAGGGGAATGGGAAAAAATGAGAATCAAATTGTGTCATATCATACACTGAAAGTGACTATGATGTGTATTTATAATGTACCAATAAAGATCTGAATTAAAAAAAAGCAAGCTGACTTTCCAGGAAAAAACTCAAACGTGTCATCTAACTCTGGATTACTGGACAGTACTGAAATGAACATTGTTCTCGTCCAAACTTTTTTCAGCCCTGTGACCTCATCCACCTTCCCCGGTGCCCCTTCTGACCCCTGCACACAGCTGACGGCCCTCTGCCGACCTATGCAGGCACCAAGCACTGTAGCTACGGAAAGGAGAGGAGAGGAGAGGGCACAAGTTGTAAGAGGGACTATATGTTGGACCCCAGAACACTATTATGTCCCAAACTTTGGTCACTAATGCCCTGCTGTCATGGTTTCTGTCACATCTGTGTGCCACTTGCATTATTGTTTATGTAATATTTTAAAGTCAATACATAACTAAGCTTCCACAATAAAAGCTGTGGTACATAAAAGGACAAACAGCATCATTTACATGAACAGAAAACAACATAAATATAAATACAATAGAAAGAAAGATAATTATATTGAATTTTGACTAGATATTATTGGTGTAGTAAGTTGTGAGCTGAACTTCTTCCTATTTCTTTAATTCCTGGAAGTGTTCTGATAAAGGTATGTGTGTGTGTGTGTGTGTGTGTGTGTGTGTGTGTGTGTGTGTGCGCGTGTGTGTGCACACATGCATTTGCCCCACATTAAGTACTTATTTTTGTGTCTTTGCTGTTCTGCATATGTGAATGTGAATGTTTCCAGAAACTAGTGGGCTCGCTGTGCCACCACACAGGCATCCCTAGTTCTGACTCCAAGAGGCCCATCTGGTGAGCGGGATAATTGGCACATGTATAAAAGGTGCTCTAGGTGTGTGGGCACCAGACGGGGACTTGCAGGCTTGAGATTCAGCCTGTCCATTCTGAGGAGGGTGGAGAGTAACTTCCTTACTTGTTATTTTATTTAATCTAAACGTGCATCTGCCTTGCCCTCAAAATGATCTCTTGTGGCACATTTTCCATCCTTTGGATAGCTCTGACTTAGAGGATTATTCCTATAGCAGCTGCTATACAAATGAATCTTCAGACTTTTCTTGAATAGTTATGAACACATTTGATTTATTCAGGAAGATATCCTTTGTAGAAGCCAGTGGAAAATTTCCCTTTGGAACAATGAGACTGTCTCTCATTTTTAATACTCCCATGGCTTTCTTCATAATTTTTTATAGTATTTCCATAATATATTGTCATGTCTTCCTCTGATCCTACAAAAATATATTAATAACAGGATCGTGTTACCTTTTTAAAAGACAAAAACCTGACACATAATCCTTGTATAATCTAGACAATACTAACTTCTTTGGTAATTCAAGCTTGAGGATAGTTCATTAAATGTAAGATATTTTGGGAAATATTCTTTCAAATTATTTATAACCTTTATACACCCTCCAGGCTGAATAAAGGGGAAAGAATGTCTAGTTAGAAATATAAAAGATGGGAAGTTATACTTATTGTCAAATTGCCCCATTTAGGAATAATTTAATCAACTCCAATAATATCCTGTACTTTTGTTGCTGTTAATGAGATGCCTCGGATGGATGCAGTATCTGAAAAGTGCATAATCTCCTTATGATGAATGTGTTTCTCAGACGGGATACTGTAGCCTCTAGAAATTGTAAAAAGAAGCTTTCTGGGGAGACAAGGTCTTTATGATTAAAATACTCTTCATTAACTTGAGGATGACAAGAATATTTCTCATTTTTCCCCTCCCCCACTTACTGTTACTTTTGTTGGCACAAATGGCAAGTAGAGTCTCACAGCTGGATGAGGAGTTCATCTCTACATGGTGACACACGGATTAGTTAATGAGCTGCAACTTTAAGGTCACTGCAACTCTCCATTTGATTTATCATGTTTTCCCTGATTCATTCATTCTTTTGCTTGGCACGGTGGTCTGCCATGTATGAAAAGGGTTTGGAGAGTCATGCTTTAACCATTGAATCATGATGTGCACTAACACTAGTGCAATATTTACATAATAAAAAGTATGACAACTGAGAAAAAGCAGAAGGTAACTATCTCTCCTTTCCCTCCCTGGCTGCGTAAGAGCCCTTAGCCATCATATGAAGGCCGCAATAACCACTCTAGCCAAGAAGTTCATAACCAACTGACTCTTTCAGAGGAAATATTTGGTCATTAGAGTCCTTCACCCCAGCAAGACAACAGCATCGAAGACAGAAATTCAGGAAAAATGCACACACACATGCACACACATGCATATACATACACATCACATTGGTTGTCATGTTTGTGTTTGGCTTCTGGCCCATTTTGGTAGCAGCAAGGCAACTGGCCTTTGATATGATTGATGATTCCCTATATTATGCAAAGAAAAACAAATTCAAACATAGCCTTGCCTGGCACGGCTTGTGTGAGAAGAAAAGACCTGAGGGAAATGGAAAGAAATGCAAGAAGAGAACGAGGATGTCGGACGGACTCCAAAGGCCATGGTTAGTGTTGGCGAGAAGCAAGCTGGAGATCGGAAGCTAGCACAGGAGGTAAAGATTTTTGCCCTAACTTCATCTGTAGTGATTGTGTGACTTTTTCAGAAGATTAATAAACTCTAAAAATATCAAAAATGTAACCATTTCAGGGGTGGGTAGCAGTAGTGAGATGTTGGCATGCAGGTGGTTTGTGGAGGAATTTCTCCACCAGCCTCTTAAAGTCATGGTGAGATCACTGCTCTGTGGAGAGCTCTCTATTAGTGTAGTTCCTAACTGTGGCTTGGAAGCATTCTGGTCTTAAATATTGATTAAGCATGAGTTTTTATGGCTTTTCTGTTCTTCATATTCAAACGTGTGATACGGGAGAGTTTTTGAGATGTTTACCTCCTTAAGGAATGAATACACATTTCTAGTATTACATTGTAACACTGGGGTTCCTCCTGATGGTCTGAATGTGCAGAAAACAAAAGCTCTGCAAGCTCCTTAGTGAGAGTCTGAATGTGCTAAAAGGATGCACTCTCAGTCTCTAGGGGATATTTTGGTCATGGTGGCGACCACTGACTCAGAACTGGTGACTGTGAGTTTAGCACGGGAATGACAGAGTCAGTGCGAGGAGAGCAGGGGTTGGAACCTGTCTGGTCTGGTTTCAGCCTGATCTCACCTGAAGCAGCAGAGGGCTCTTAACTACCTATCCCTCTACTTTCTAATTTGCCAAATGGCAATAATGATGGTACATCCCTTGTGGACTGGTGAGAGGCCTCAGTGAGTTTTCATATTAAGTCCTTACATCTGGGCATATGGCAAATGCCTGTCATCCCAACACTCAGAGGCTGAGGCAGGAGTACCCCTGTGAGTCAAGGCCACCCTGGGCTACATGGTGAGTAGGTACCACAGTCATATAGGGACAGGAGGATATAGAGATACAGCAATACAGGAATGCAGGGGGCAGGGATTGGCACTTTGGGCGTCACTGACGGTCATGTTTCTGTTACAGAGTTTTCGGTGCACAGAACACTATATCCCTAGGAGGCAACACACTGCACAATGCCCCCCCCCCCATTATTTGCCCATGAATATGTTTTTCTGGGAAGTATCATATCAAGACTAATCTGCTTGGGGAAAGCAAGGCATTTAAAAGTATTTCCCATCCTTGGTAGAGAATCATATTCATCATAAGCCCTTGACTCAAAAGGTTGCCTGATTTCAGATCTGGCTGGTTCCTTAGGGGCACTGGCTGGTGCAGATGACAAGAACCAGCACCGTGCTGGGTGCTGTGCTGAGGGCACGGGTGCCACGCACTCCCCCGGGAGCCCTGAGGAGCTATTCTACTCCGACTGTGCTGTGAATAAACAGATGCAGGCTCAGCCTCACACACGCACATGCAGATTCAGGAGGTAAAGAGGGTTTGATCTGAACCCAGAGCCCATCTCTCTATCCCAGCGGTGGTGCTGCCCCCTTGATTGTGATGAGAATAACCACTGCAGGATGACAGGCACACGGTGCGCTGCACCTGGGCTTTAGAACCATAGGTTACAGCACAAATACAGGTGTGCTTACTAGGGTTACAATTAGGCCTGCGGTTGTCTCCTCAGATTAATAACTGAGAAAAGATAAAACACCCTGAAGATGGATGTGTTGTGCTGGTGACGGAACGCAGGGCCTCATGAAGCCCACACTGGCATTTCACCACTGAGCTATGTCCCAAGCCCACACTAATGATTTTGAAAAGTCTTCCAAATAAAAATCATGAAATTAAAATAAAAAATATATTTTTTGAAAATAAAATAATTCAAAAATAAAAAAAATTTGAGATTAAAAAAATAAAAAAACAGAAAAATATATTTTTCTGAAAATAAAAAAATTCACAAAGTTACTAAATGTAAGACTTTTTTGTCTAAGAAAAAGCTAAATAAAATAGTGTTTGATTACTTTTGACAAGATGTAACTAAGCTTTTAATAGGAGATTTTAATTGCATATGGAACAAGAAAAGTAATCATCTCTCTAAGATATATAGGGAAAAATTCACCCAAATTGAATTAAACAGATATAGCAGAATACAAGTTACCAGAGAAGCTGCCTAGAAGATGTCTAGCAATTCAAAACACCTTTTAAAATCAATATTAAAATTACTAAAGAATAACCCAAACAATATAAATTCAATATGAATATGCAAAGGAAAAGATATGTTACTGCATATTAGTATAATTTTAAATCTCTGAAAATGAAGTAGTGTAAGTCTATTACCTGTCAGTAGCTGAATGGGATTCTTTAGGGAAAAAAATCACATTATTTTTATATCAACACTAAAGAAACCTTTCTGAAAATCAATTTTTCCTTGTAGTGCATGACATCACCATGTTCCCCTTAAGTGGAGGGTTAATAGCCTCTTTCTTGTAGGTTTTGCAGTCTGAGCTCTCATGTATAGCTTTTAACGGTAACATCCCAGTGTTGCAGCTCTCCTGCCTCTGCCACGTCTAGACCTCGGTTTTGTACGATGAATACATGTGACTGTTTCTCCACATGTACAGCAGGGTGGACACCAGGTGCTGCTGGGCTTGGGCGTGTGGAGGCTCACAGATGGAGAAGCCTCAAGACTTCGGCACTGCTGCCGCATTATCTTCTTAATGACCCTCTCTGACAGTGGCTGTCTCCTCAGGGATGAAAGGCAGAAAGCAGTTGGAACAAATCCAGAGACAGGAAGCACTATTTCCCCAGGCTCTGGGCCTCAGGTGTCTGCAGAACACAGGAGCTCGTCCCTGTGCATTTCTTTCCTGCCACAATGTCCTTGGACAGTGCTTCTTCCTCCAGTTCTCTTTAGATGGCCTCGTGCACCTCTCTTCCTGCTCTGTCCACATCCCCAGGTGAGTTAACAAATGTCACTTCACTGCCAGAATCACATGCATCCTTCCCAGCCAGCATCTCCTTCCAGACCTGCAGAACCCACCAGACATCCAACCTCACACTCAACAGTGATGGAGAATCAGAAAAAATGCCAAGTCCTCTCACAGGTTGCCCCAAGTCCTAGAGTGATAGTAAACTTATTCCTATTATGTATCGGGGGACATGTGTTCCCTTTAATGTCACATTTGTTCAAATGTTTGAACAGGGTTATAGTATCTGCACTTGTCTTGTTCTCTTCCTTTTCTGGCTGGTGTCATTTTTACAGCCTCAATGTCTGGATGAACACGTGCAAAGTGTTACTGGACCATCTGCTCCAGACTGAGCTGTCTACCGCTCTCCACAGTCCTCTGACTGGAGTGGAGTCTGAGCATCACCTCATGCAAGTGAGCGGCACCTGACAGAGCCAGCATCCTGAACAACTTGCAAGGTGTCCTGTTGAAAGTTGTTTGTAGCAATTGTGTGATGCACCTGATGTTGAGGTTATAGCTCAGAGTGTCTACTTGAAACAATTTCTAAAGATGGTCGCTCTCCTTCTATTACGTGAAACTCATCTTTAAACTCTGATTTCAGCACCAGCTCACACAGGAGGATGACTGACATGCAAAGCATTGGCGAGGATGAGGAAGGCAGTGTGGCAATTTCCTTCAAAGCCACACAGAGTCTTGCCATCAGACTCCCAAGTATTTCCCTAAGTGAGTTAAAAACTCAAGGTGTCCATGTGAAACCTACACACTAAGGTTTACAGAGCTTCATTCATAACTGCCCCACAGTGGAATCTCCATGATGTGTTTTCCTAGGAAAATGGATAACAAACTGCAGCGCGTTCACAGCCTGGAATGTTACTCAGTGATGAGAAGAAATGAGTCATAAGGCCATGAATGTACAGGGAAAGTTTCAATGTGCACTGCTAAGTGAAGAAGCAAGTCTGAAAAGCATACAGACTGCATGATTCCAACGTCAGTATGGGACACTTTGGAAAGCACAAAACCATAGACTATGAAAGGACCCTTTCACAGGGCACAGCTGGGGAAGTGAAACTTCGTCATCACACTGCAATGGAAACGTGGCCTGATGCATTTGTCAAAACCCACAGGAACTCTGGGATACACAGAGGGAAACCCAAGTGCATGTGGACTTCTCATAATAGTATCCCATCACCACTGATCCATCCACTGTATCAAATATGCTTCACAAAAGCATGGTGTGAATGAAAGAAAAGACTGCAGTGGGGTGAGATGAGATATGTGGAACTCTGTACTTTCTGCTCAGTGCTTTTCCAAGCCCAGAGCTGTTATGAAAAAGTCTATGATCTTTTAATAAGAATAACCACAGAAGGAGGGAGACAGAGATCAACACTAGATCATTTGTATGTTATATCTTTAATCTACACAACAATCACTCAAGATAAGAATGATCACCTGTATTTCTGTAGGTTAAAGGCGAGATGCAAAAACCGAGGTGTCTCAGCTAATTAACCTACCAACTGGGGTCCCCATCCACTCCTCTGTCTCAAGCACATGTGCTCTTCTCTTTACCTTTTCATGCAAAAAGATTTTTATACAAGTAAATCCATTAACCCCTAAAACCTTGACAAATATGGTGAAATATAATGTAAGGATTTATTTTCACATTCAGCAATGCTGAATTTACCTCTATCTTTGATTTTTAAACAATATAATGGAATCATGCAGGTTATATTATTATTATTGAATTCATGACCTGCCAATATTTTTAACACAGCAGGCTGGATCATCGCAAATTGAAGCCACTAATTGCTACAGTTAGCAAGATGCCTGGGAAGCACTGCTCCGTGAATGTCCTTTTGATTCTGACGTAGTCACATAAACGTGTTTTACACATGTGTGAAATATGCACATATTTCTCATGTATATATTTGTCCCATTTTCCATTTTATGCTTTATGTTGTATGAGTTAACATGGTAAAAAGTAAATCTTTGAGTCAGAACTTATACATTTATACATATTGCCCTCAGTCTAGTTTTGAGGATCTTCTTGTGTTTTTTTTTTTTTTTTTTTTTTTTAGATAGGGTCTTGCTTTGTAGTTCAGGCTGGCCCTGAGCTCAGCCTCAAACTCACATCACAGCAACCCTCCTGCCTCTGCCTCCCGAGTGCTGGGATTAGAGGATGAGCCACCACACCCAGCACTGGGTATGTGGTACTGATTGCTGCTGGGTGTGAGTCTCCACGCCCAGTATTGCATGTGGTTACCAGGGATTGAACCCGGGTCCCTGTGCTTGCAAGACAGGTGCTGGAACCACTGTGCTAAATCCCTGGCCCAGATCTTCTTGTTTTTGAGAAATGGAAAGGAAACTGTTAGTCAATGATTCCTTTTTTTTTTTTTTTCAAGTTTGTATTTCGAGGGACAGAAATCTAAAAATTCCATTGTAAGATTGATCAAAATTATAACTAACTTTAAAGGAGAAGCTGTTAACGATGAATAGAAATCCAGTTTGATAAAAGAGCAAATGAGTTTGTGTATGTTTTAGATCAGTGAAATTATAAGTGTGAGTATTTTTTTATGAAAGTAAACAGAAGAAATTGCTTTTCCACTTTCACTAATCTGCCACCTTTCAAAAATGTATCTCAGATTGATGGGCAGAAGCTTGTGAGGTGGCAAGGCAGCTTTTGTACTCGGTCAATATGTAACATTCCACTAAGTGATCCATATAAACATCTCGCGGGGCAGCCACAGAGGACAGGGCCTAGGTCCCTACATGGGCTCCAGCTTTGGGAAAACGCAGGTCCCAGTGAATTCTGAGCAGAGGCTTCCAACAATGCTGCAGTGGCCCACTTCTGCTGATCACATCCTCGAGAGTGTGACAGTGGAGACTTCAAATTAATTGTACATGCAGTTATTGCAATCCTCTTAAGAGAAAAGGTATTATCAATGACTCTATAGTCACACATTTTAGAAAATTTGCTTATATGGGGCACATCTCTGCATTTAATACACCCTTATTTTTATGCTATATGAACATAGGGAGCAATAGGGAAAAAGATTATCTAAGTGTGTAAAGAATTCAATAGGAATTAATGCATGATTTCTTTTCTATGTATGTGTTTTCTCCTACTCAAGTGTTTTTGGCTGTGGTATACACACTTATTTTAAAGGTAATATTTCAAGACAGTTCAGTGCTCTTAAATTCCTTGCAGCATGAGGGAATGACCTTTAGATTTGAAAAGGTGAATGCTTACATTTCTTTACGTTGACAAGGTACACTTAAAAGTACATCTAAATCAAATCAGTGTTTAGAATAGCCACAGCTATCCCAGAAAACGCAGATGTAAGGGTTGCTGCACGCCCCCCCCCCCCAACGTGGGATCACATTCTACTCATGGACATCACCAGATTGCTTCCCAGAGCTGCGGAGTTTTGCCTAAATTCTACAAGATTTCTGAAGAGTCAACATCAAACAACCATTTGATAGGCAAGCTCTGTATCCAGTTGGCTTTCACTCCCCTAGTTATTTTGATATCTCATTATTCTTTCAAATAAATTATACCAAATCTCCTAGAAGCAAATTTGACAGTCACTTAGATTCCATTAGCTTATGATAAGATCTGCTGGTATTTTGCAAGGAAAACACTCAGAAACAGAAAGGAAACAACACGTGAAACAGTGAAGAAAGTACTTCCTTGCAGATGAACATATTAATTGGGAAACTGCCTTTTGAGCTTCAAATCTTCTGTCTCATTGATTAGTAAAAGAATTGTACATTTAACTGCATATTTATTACATCCAGGTACATACAAAGTACTGATTCACAAATTTGTTATTCAAAATTACGAGTATTTGAAAATTATAACTTAACGGAATTTTTATGGGGTTAATGAATTTATTTGGGTGCAAAATGTCATTGAAATTTCCAGCACATAGCACAGGTTTCTCTCTCACACAACAAGCTCTGTCTTCTATTTCCATGTCTTTCTTGCTTTGTTTTTTTTAGTCCTTTCTAATTATATTTACCCCCATCCTCTTCGCTCCTCTGTTTAACTCTTTCCATCTCTTCATCACATTCTCACATATTTTTCCATTCACACGTCATTCTATGTGTCTATCCGTCAAGCTGTTCATCATTTTTATATTCAGTACATATCTGAGAATCTCTTCTTTGCTGGTAGGTACAGATATTTCCTATTTTCAGTCAACAATTCTTTTACTTTACTCTTATGCTGGTTTTGGAAATAAATACACTGCAAATTAGCACATCTTTCCCTACTGGATTACCCTGAGATAAATGCAAGATACCTTGCATAAGCAAGGGAAGAGACATTAAAAAGAAAAGAGCAGTTGCATTCGAAGTCACTTCATGTGCATGTGTGCTGTTCATTTATTGCTCTTCGTGGGAAGAACTACCCAGTTGAAAAGTATAATAACTTTTGGTACTGATATCGCCTGAAGCGAAAACTTATCTTAGTTTTGGATTTAGAACTTTGCAAATTCTCACTGAAAAGAAATGATATGAGAAAGGAACAGAAAAATAAATGACTATAATATAAAACTAGATGATTGTAATGTAAAGTAGGGTTGATGCCTGATTCCCAGGCACCTGTGACACAAGTTTTTAAAGAAAATAAAAATCATTTTGACATAAGCTTCTCCAAAACACTCCAATTATTTTGCCTGAGAGACTCTGTTTGTGTGGATATAGTGAGACAGACTCAAACCTGTGCCTCTGTGTTCTGTGTGGGTGGAGGGTTCATGAGGCACTATGGTTCCAATTCAATTTTTAAAAATATTTGCTTGGACGGACCACATATTGTCACACCTTTGTGCAACACTGACCCGAGTGGACCCTGTGTACACCTTCTCTCACATGATCTTCCTTCTCCTCCTTTTGCATAAATCCAAAAGTAAGACCACATTTATCCAACAAAAGCCTGCCTTAAAAATTTAAGTTATGAAACTAAGCGTTAAGGTGAAGAGATAAACATAGAACTGAAATGAAATAGCTGATTAAGAAATAGAAACAGAGACAGTCTAAAATATATCACTTTTTTGAAATGGACCCAAGTTCTCTTGATTTAGAAGAACCTGGGAAAAGGACTTTAAAATACTTTAAAATAGGACTTCTGACTTTAAAAACGTCAGAAGAAACAGTGAGAGGGAAAGAAAACCTTCAGGCAGTCGAAGGCTGAAAATGTGTTGTTACATGTGGGAGAACTGTCAGAGCACTGCGAAGATTGTAGCATACTCTACAGAATCTGAAGAAGATGCCTTGGATTTTCATGTATCATTTAGAGGTAGCAAATCAATAGACATGGTTTTGGTAGAAACCTTTCTCTACAACATAATTAAACACTTTTATGTATTTGCATAATAAATGAATGATTAATATTTCTCCCAATAGGCAGAATAAAAATCTTTCTTGAATATTTGCATAAAGCTGCAAAGTTGCAGCAGGAACACACGCTCCTAGTCTTGCAGGCAGGAAGGAGAGATGCAGTCTCCTGTCTGGCCAGGCCTGATGTTTGTGGGGCTCAGGCTTCCATGGCCTGAAGGCAGGATTTCAAAAAGAATACAGACATGCTGTATTTTGGCATCATTGAGAAAGCAGAAATGATGCATGGCTTTACCTTTCTATGACGATTCTAAAATTGAGAAACAGGTAGATTTAAAACCAGAGATGTGGTCCTTGAAATACAGAGTATTCAGAGGGCTGCGGTTGGAGGAAGGCAGCAGCTTATAAAAAAGTCACCAGAGGCCCATGTTGGTGCTTGGAAGCAGTCAGGGTTGGTCGGGGAGTGATTTTCCCAGAGGCCTTTGCTGCTGCAGTTTGCTCAGAAGGAGGGAGCTGCGCCCAGAAACACCTGAGACCTGCGTTGAGAGTCGAGGAGGAGACTCTGCCCAGAAGGCGATCAGAAGAGCACCATCGCGTCTACAGAGGGCTGCTTGTGATAGGAAAGACACAAGTCAGAAAAACATGTGGAAAAAAGCAGGAGGATTTAAGATAGATTTCATAAGTGGAAAAAGTGAAGTTCCAAGTGGGATGTTAGAGAGATGAGACCAGAAGGACGCAGTTGCCAACGTTCACCTTTCACCGCTGTCATCTGCAGTGCTCTGTCCAGAGGCAGCCCGGGGTGTTAGAGGACACACGGCTTGGGGGCAAAGTGAGACTATATGGCTATGGCCTTTGCAGAAGAATAAACATGTGGGTGTAGATGTAATTAATATAAAAGGTCCTGGAAAGTATCAGGGAGAGCAGAGAAGCAAGAAGAGCATTCTGGGAACTCCCTCCCAAACAGAGGTGGGGTGGCATGGAGAAAGAAACTGAAAGTAAACAAGGAAAGGCTTTCATCAAGGAAGCAAAGAAGAATAAAGACCACTATTGTTTGCCAGGTCTACTGTACATACTAAGTGTGTTAGTCAGTGTTGCGTTTCTTGCATATAGCAAAAACGTTAGACTGTGAAAAGAGTTGAATAAATGGACAGGATAGAAACTAGAGAAAAGGAACGAAAGGACGGTGGGAGGGAGGTGACAGGAAGCAGGGAATGGGGGGAGGAAGAAGGAGAAGAGTTGAAAAGAGTGAGTTAACCTATCACAGTCTGGTCTCGCTTCCATGTAAAATGGAAATGTTGCAAAGGCTGTGAGAGGCAATACATGTAAATGTGAACCACAGTGTCTGATACACCCAGAGCGCTGGCAAATGCTAAATACTATCTTCGTGGTCACCACCCCACCCCCACCCCTTAGCAAGGACTGGTCAGAAATGCGTTGTTTTGGCAGGTCCTACTAAAACATCCCTTTGAAAGTCCTCTTACCCTTTGATCCACTTCCTTAGTTTCTACTCTCTGACTCTTAAAATTCCTACTTCTGAAGCGTACAAATAACCTCTTTGTCATTAAATCTATCGGACCGTTTCTTGTCACATCTCCTCTGGGTTAATGGCGGTGCCCGCCATCCCTGACAAACTCACTCTCGGCAGCCCCGGCTCGCTCTGGCCCTGACGTCACCCTCCTGCCCGTGTCTGCCCTGTGGCTGCAGACACCTGTGTTCCCTGCACACCCCCAGCTGAGGGTTGGAACTTTCCAGTGATCAAGAGCAAGTAGGATTTTAGAACCTCAATTTTGAGACTGTAGAAAGTAAATAAAGCAATAACCAATATTTATCTGCAGCCCAGATTCTAGGAAAACAAAACCAAACAAAACCAAACAAAACAAAACAAAACAGGTTCTTTCTATATTCACATCCCACATAAAAGGCACAGTTTATTTTTTCATTCTGGATCAAATATAGTGTCCATGAAATAAAATGATAAGAATCTGACTTTTTTTCAGAGGGGAAAAACTCATTCAAAAGAAAATATTTCCTGAAGCACTATGTCAGTCATTTGGGATGGGACTCAAACTTTTCAAAAGACCATACACCCTGTAGAGTTATAAGAAATCCCTAATAAGAAGCTAGAAGCAAGGATGTGTGCTTCCTTTGAAGAGTTTTAATCCTATTACAATCAACCCTAGGGAATAATTTAAAAATTCTATAATATTTTCACCATGCATGTTATAACTTTGCATTAATGGTCAATTTTCCTCATATTATCCTTCCTGAATACTACTTGAAGAAATAACTGAATGTGATATAGCTATGATAATAATTAACCTGGACAAAACACAAGACAATTGTCAAGCAAAGAAGGAAAAGCACACCCTGCAAGGGATTTGGTGTATCTGGCCTATGCAGGGACACACAGATGCCCTCAAGAGCTGGCCCACTGCCTACCAACATGAGCAGGTGTCTACAGGGCCAGGGTGGGTTTCTGAGCATCGCCTCAGTGTGTAGACCCTTGTATCATGAGGTGACAATGGGCATCCCCTGACAGTGTAGAGAGATGGAGACCTATGGACACGAAGCTCAGCTTTGACAGTGTGCTGCATTGAGCCCTGAGCGGGTAATGCCCTTGCTGCATTGTACGAATCTTTGGGCTGTTGTCTCGAGAAGTTGCTCTTTCAAACATGAATCTTGTAAGGCATAAATAGAAGATAATTATTAAAAGATAGAGACTACTGCAGAAAAATTTTTCTGTCAGTTACAGAACTCTCCTCAAACCTAAAAAACCTGAGGCTTCTTTCAGATACCAAAGTCTGAGAAAATATCAGTTTCTTTCTGAAATAGAAATCAAATATCTTTTTATGCAAAAGACCCTAAATGCAAGGGAGAAAAGAAGAAAAAACTATGTTGCTCTTTGATTGTAATTTCCCTGCTTCCTTTCAGAGTTAAAGGTGTCAGCTAGTCTCACTGAATTAAATCCTCAAACTATTTCATCTTTCCTAATGCCTCTACTACATCCACTTAAACTCTCTATTCCAACAAAACCCATGCAATTCAGCACAAATTATGATGCCCTAATGTGCAGTTCGGGGAAGGCAAACATACCACTTAGATCTTTCTTTCAGAACACACCAGTTAGATCTTTCTCTCTTACAGTGGGGTCAGTATCTAAATATTTATACTGACCTACTGTGGCCTCAGTCAGTCCCTCTTTGTCTCCTCCTTGCTACTCAAGCCTGCGTCCAAATGAAACAGGGTCAACTGTGACTTTCATGCCTTTGACTCTTCTGAAGTTCCTTCTCCTGATTTCTTTCCTCAGCCTTCGGCATTCTGCCACCATAGCTTTAAGAACATCTCCCCTGACCTGCTCCTAATCAACTCTCACTTCTTTCCACTCTGAACCTGGTGTGTACCACAGTGCACTGTAATTACTGAGTTTATTTCTCTAGAAAAAGACAAAGTTGAGCTAGGTGTGGCAGCCCATACCTATCACCCAAGTGCTCTGGGACAGAGAGGCTGAGGCAGGACCATCAACCTGGGCAATTTAGTGACTTTGTGAAACTCCGAAGAAAAAATTTAAAATATATAGAAAATAAATTTTTAAAAAAGAAGGAAGACAAAGTATTTCATATGCTCTTCAACCATGGATTAGCAGAACCTTATTTGGGCCCAAGTGTGAACCCAAACTGGGAATCCAGGCGATTTTCTGACATCAGAGACTGTCAGTTGTATTTGGTCCAGGGAAGAAGAACTTGTACATGTGTGCATGAGCCTCGATAGTTACTTGATGTGGCTGATGCCAGATAAAAACCAGTGGTGGTGATGAGAGAAATATTACACAGTGTCTCCACTTTCCTTCTGTGCTTTCCAATGAGTGGAGCTGCCACCAGTCTTGAGCCGCAGGGCCGGCTGGGACAGAGACTGCAAGGAGTGGGTGGGGAGCCAGTGCGCGTGCGGGCACCTGGGGCTGTGGGGAGCACACCTGTCAGGCGCGGGGGCCGTGCATAACTGGTGTCATCTGACTTAGTGGACACGATAGCCCACCACAGAGGAGGGACTGTGGCTCAGGCCTGTCATTGGGCACAAAGGCCTCAGAACAGAGCAAGGACCACAACCAGAGCAGAGAGGAGAGGACGGGGCTTGCACCATGTGTATCTGGGCCCCCAGGGCCCCCAGTGCCCACCCAGGACACACAGCTATGCCCTGGCCCTGTGATGCCGAGAGGCAGGCTTTGGGGCACATGGACATCCTCTGGGAGAGACGGGGACAAGGACACTTCTCTGGTCAGCACTGAATGGCTAACTGATATGCCAGCACTTTCACAAGCAGAAGGCTTAATTAAAACAGAATATGACACACAAGAGTGGGGGCTAAACCCATGGGAAGTGAGAAAGAGAAGTCAGAACTGAAGTGAATAGATATCTTCCTAATAGCACTAGTAGTGTATTCACAGGGCTTTATGGGCAGGGTGATAGACAAAACAGTGTTTGAAAGTAAAAAAATGTGTTGACTATGTAATAAAAAGCAATTATTAGAAGAGAAAGGATGGACTATGTATAAATGGTATCAAGACAACAAGCTTGACATTTTAAAATAATCAGCTTCTCATGTGTCTGAAGTGAAATGCAGCAGGTATTCACTGGAAGCAAAATTTTATAGAGCAATGTTGAAAGTGACCTAAGTAGGCAAAGCATATGACAATCTTAAAATGAACACTGTGCATTTGTTTTTTTATTTTTTTTTTAGTTTTTTTGAGACAGGGTCTCACTTTTTGTAGTTCAGGCTGGTCCTGAACTCAGCCTCAAACTCAGCAATCCTCCAGCCTCTGCCTCCTGAGTGCTAAAATTACAGGCATGAGCTACCACGCCCGGCACTGTGCTATGTGGTACTGATTGTTGGTGGGCGTGAGTCACTATGCCTGGCATTGCTGTATGTGGTTACTGGGGATCGAACCCGGACCCTTGTGCTTGCAAGGCAAGTGCTGGAACCACTGAGCTAAATCCCCAGTCCATGTGCAATGGTTTTAAAACAAAGTAAAATAATAAAACAACACCAAGCACAGAGGTGGTTCATGGCTAATTCTAGCTACTGAAGAGGCTGAGGCAGGAGAACAGCTAGTCCGAGGCTAGTGTGAGTAACTGCTAATATTCTGCCTCAAAATAAAGAATACAATGAGCTGACAATGGAGTTAAGGGAGAGCACACTCCTGGGTTTGAGCCTCAGTGACCCTCTCCACACAATAAAACAAGAAAATTTTATTATTTGATAGAGATCGATATGGGATACTCTCCCTTTGTTGATGCCAAACTTTTGTTTTTGAATCTGCCTGTTTCTGGGAAAGGAACTGGGTAGCTGAGAGAAAACTAGGAGGAAGTTTTTCACAGTGTGTCCTACCATGTGGGATTCACATAGTTGAAGTAAAAATGATTTTTACAATCATTTTTGATTTGATTTTACACAATCAAATCAAATTTGATTTTACAAAATCAAACACAAATTTGCTTAATTTTACAAAACAGAAAAAAGAATTTTTTAAAATTATCTTTATTGGTACATTAAATATACACATCATGCTTGCACTCCATAATGGGGATTTGTACCAGTATAAGACACAACTTAATTCTCATTTTTTCCCATAGCCCCACCCACCCTACCACCCCCCCAAAAAAAAGCTGTGGTTCTTCTATAGAATGGAGTACTACTCTGCCATTAAAAATGATAAGTTTGAATCATTTCTAATTAAATGGACATACCTTGAGGATATCCTCATAAGTGAAATAAATATGTCACAGATAGATACATATCGCATCTTTTCTCTGGTATGAGAAAATGAAGGTGTAAATGAGTCCTAGCATTGTATGTTATATGTTGTGAAATAGAAAATGCTCAATGTAAAATAAGGTGAAAGGGGACAATGTTGAGATTGTAACAGAAAAAAGATTTTAATTTGTTTTTCAAGATAAGTGTGATACAAGTTGGATATAGGAGATTAAGTAAGGTCTCTGAAAAAATGAGAGCACTATAATTAAAGCATGAGTACATATCAAAAGTGAAATTATAGTATGTGTCTATTTTTTTATCCTTATATGGAGCCTGTGGGCTGCCCCTTCCACCTTCTTGTTCTTATACAATTCTGTGCATTTACAACTTCGAGCTCTGAAGAGTGATTTCAACTCTATTGTGCTATTAGAATTAAAATAGTAAGTTTTCTTTTTTCAAGTAGGTCCCTTACATCATGGTTTTGTCCAAGTTGATTTACTGGACCTTATTGGCTCTGCTTTGTTACATGTGTGTGCACACGTGCACACATGCACGCATGCACACACACACACATACACACACACAGTGTCCGCGGAAATATATAGTGACTGCTCACCAGACCACGGCTGGGAGGGTTGAAACAAAGGACATTAACATCTCGGTTGCCATACTTCATGACATACTTGATGGACAGACCCGGGCGCTGCTGTTGCCGCTAAGACATATGATCTCTGATCAAGGGAAGAGTCAGAGGTGACACCCAGGAGGCCACATTCCAAGTTTTGCAACGGTAACACCACACATGGGTGGGCGGGACAAGGGTGCAGTGGTCAAAGAGTGGTTTTAGGGCCCTGTTTGATTTAGGAGCATAATGATTCAAGAATTTTCTGCCTAACCAACCTTCCTTTTTTGAGTAAATCAAGGTAAAATAAATAACACTAGTAAATAAACTGACACTTTTTCTTATTTCCTATGGATGATGGGTTCACAGGGCACAGGAAAAGTTCATGCGTGTACAGTTACTGTCTTGCACCAATATGTATACTCTGGAAACAAGGCACACAAATTATTAATTTGTATAAAAAGTAAATTCCAACTTCATATGTTAAAGTAAATGTGAGAAATCTTTGTAACACAGCCTAGAACTAGAACCACTAGGAATGTGGTTGAAATGGGAAATAATTTTGCTATTTACTTGATGTTAATATCTTCCTTGACTCTAGATATCACAGAGTATCATAGAACCAAAGACCCTGATCTTTCACCCTCTGAGGTGACCTTTCCTCTATATCACACTTTTTTTTAAGTCGGGAAGAGCTGAGAAAGATGTGCTACATAAATATATGTAAAATAACCTAACTATAACCTAACTATCCTCAGACCATTCTAGTGGGTATTTCTTCTCTTTCTTAGAATCAGCCTAGGAGAAAAAGACTAGCCATGGTACATACAAAGATTCTTGCATTTCACAAATTTAAAAACTTTAAGAAGTAGTAGACTTTGGTCCCCCTAATTATCTTTTTATAAAAGTTCTATCATAGGTCATGTGGAGCCTATATTTTGGCTCTGATGGGGGAAAAAAACTCCTTAATATTGACTCCAGTTCTTGAATAGGATCCTCAGGGGCTCCACTTTAGAATCCTGAAAATACTGGATCCGAGCCTACCCTAAAATACTCCTGATTTTGCTTCTCCTTTTCCTTCTCACTCTCACTGTCTTTATGATTCCTGCATGCATGTGTTTCTTCCAGCTCCATCTGCTGCCTCACAGACTACTTTTAACCAAAGATCAGAGGTCAGTGCTGTGTTGCTCGGACCCAGCTTGTCCTGCAGTGCCTATGTTTTAAGGGCCAGGCCTTCACCTCCGCACTATTGCAAGATGATAGATCCATCTCTTGGTCTCCTTCCGTTTGCAAAAGATCTGTCTCCTCACTTTCTTTACTCTATCTTTTATTTTACTCTTTACTTTTATTTTGGGTTCCTCATGTAAAAGAAACATATTCCATGCAATATGTAGGCTTATGTGTGAGGGTTACTTCACTTAACATTAAGGTATTAAGGTACATCCATTTACTCTTAAACAACTCAAGTTTATCCTTTTGGGTGGCCAAATAGTACTCTATTGTAAAAACCACATTTTCTTTACCCATTTGTCTGCTGGTGGAAATATAGGCTGCTCTCAAGATTCAGCAGGTATGAATTGTGCTGCCATAAACATGGATATACATGGATTACTGTATTATGTTTGATGCCTTTAACTCTTCTGGGAAGGTATTTAGAAGAGGAATAGCCATGTCAACAGAATTTCTAGTTTCAGTTTTTGGAGGAATCTTCATCCAGGTTCCCATAGTGATTGTTCCACTTTATACTCTCATCAACAATATAGAAGGGTTCTTTTTCCTCAGACTTTCGCTAGCATTCGTTATTATTTGATTTCTTGATAACAGCCATTCCTTCTGCAGTGACATGTCCACTGTTAGGATGACTCTGTTGGCATTTTTAAGGAAGTACATTGTGTCTTTTCAATGCTATCACTGAACACAGCTAAAGTGGGTGGGTGTGGTGGTACATGCCTGTGATCACAGATCACAGCACTCTAGAGGGTGAGGTAAGAAGACTGGAAGCTCAAGGCCAGCTGGGCACCTTAGTGAGACCTTGTCTCGAGATAAAAGAATAGAAGGGATGGACATTCACTTCAGTGGTTCAAAGGTACAGTAGTACCCAGTATGGCCCCCGAGTCCTAAACAAACGAAAACAAACAATTGAGGTGGGAAATGAGAAGAGAAGTGTGATGAACTGGAGCTATCCTTTATTAGAGTGTTTCAGTGTCTTGTTTCCTAGAAGAATCAACGAGTCACAAGTTTTCTTCCCTGTGTATGGTGATGATGGTAGACACCTCCCCAGGATACTGTGAGAGTGAAGTACGGTACTATTAGCAACACTGCTAGTGCACCCTGCATGCTCCTCTGTACATGGTGACTGATGTTAAAAATAACAATGTTAGCCATAGAGAAGTGAGCAGTGCACAGGACTCTATTGAAACCAGTTCTCTGGGTTTTATTTCTGAGGAGATGTATTTTTAAGAGATATATTTTTAATTCTGAAGTATTTTTGTCCATGCTAGAATCTGAAGAAAGGCTGTTGGAAGTAAAATTATATATATATATATATAATATATAATATACATAATATATATAATATATTATATAATATATATTATATAATATATTATATAATATATATTATATAATATATTATATAATATATATTATATAATATATACAATATATAATATATTATTATATATACAATATATATAGTATATATTATATAATATATATACAATATATATAATATGTATTATATATATATATATTGGGGTGGGGTGGGGGGCAGGGTCTCCCTTGTAGTTCATGCTGGCCCTGAGCTCATATGTAGCCCAAGTGAGCCTCAAACTCACAGCAATCCTCCTGCCTCTGCCTCCCAAGTGCTGAGATTACAGATGTGAGCCACGTTGCTCAACACTGTGGTATGTGGTTCTGATTGCTGGTGGATGTGAGTCACCACACCCAGCATTGTTGTATGTGGTTATTGGGATGGAACTAGGGACCTGGTGCTTGCGCGGCAGATGCCGGAACCACTGAGATAAATCCCCAGCCCCTTAGTGATAATGTGAGGATTTCTTGTGCAGCAGGTTAGGACAGCCAGAAAACCACAGAGCATCTCAACCCAGGCACTGGGGCTCCAGCTTAAGTTCTTATTGATGACAGAATTTGAATTTCCTCCCTGTTTGATTTCTTCCAGATGGTCTCAGGGCATCCTGCTCAGCATTAAATTATTACAGGCCTAGGCCTGAAGATACTCACATATGCACCGCCACCATTTCTCCTGCTAAAATCAATGTGGTCCTTTGGCAAACTTTCATTCCTCAGCCTACATTAATGTTTTAAATCTGTCATCTCATACTTAGTTTTAAAAACTAACAGCCATTTCTTTGCTAGATTTGCCCATGAATTTATATCCAATTAGCACACATAGAATAAAAACCTGCTCTGAATGAAAGCTGCAGCTTTTGAGACAAGGCACAGACAGACAATGTACAGACAGACAACAAAGATGCCGGAACGTAGGACAAGTGATGGCACCTACTCCATCTATCAAGTCACAATCTCATTGCTCCAAATCAGTAAGGAGCCAGTGGATAGATGTCTTTTTGCTGCAAGAAAAAATTTTTGTAAGGATTGAAGCAAGTTAAGCATTTAATTAGTTTAAGGCAGTTTTTTGCCATGCTTAAGGGAGTGGCATATTTCCAAGAATGTCAGGCTCCCTGTTTTGGGTGACGTGCACTGGTGGCACCCGCAGCACCATTCCTCTTCAAGGGAAGCTGAAGCCCAGCAGGGGGGGGGAGACGTGTTCAAGCCTCCTTTTCTGCCGGTGAGTCCAGGAGCTCGGCACAAATGCCAGCTCTACGCACAAAACGCGCTGCTGCTCTCCTCTTAGTATCCCCTCACACTAACCCCAGTGCTATTAATGTTTGCCATCTTCTAGAGGAAGTTACGAGCTTTCTAATTCTCAGAGACTCCTGTCACGCTTTCTGACTATGCAGAATAGGGAGTCTCATGTGACACTTTCACTCATGCGCAGAACACATTCTGGTCATGTCTCCCTGCTCAGTGCCCTCCCTCTCCACCAGCCACTTCCTCTTCTCTGGAAGGTCTCCTGTCTACTTTCACATTGTCTTTATTTTTTTTTTTTCTTGATTCCACATAAGAGAGAAAACATACAATACTTGTCTTTCTGAGCCTGACTTACTTAACATTAATATCTCCAACTCCATCCATTTTCCGCAAATGACAAGATTATTGTACATTCTTCTTTATGGCTGAACAATGCTCCACAGTCTATGTATACTGTATTTTCTATTTCTATTTATCCATGATGAGCACTTAGGTTGGTTCCATAACGTGAGTACTGTGAGTAGTGCTGTGGTGAATGTGGGTGTGGGAGTGTCACTACAGTGCGCTTTCTTTCTTTCCCCCAAAACCTAAAACTAGAACTTCCATCAGACCTAGACCCCTTGATAGTTGTCCATCTCTGGTCTCCAAGGGAAGTATTTTAATCACAGCCCCAAGAGCAACATCATTACACCTCTGCAGGACTTGGTCTCTTACATCATCAGCACATTATGTTTTAATTATTTCATAGAGTGCTCATAGATATACAATTTGACATCTGTGAAAAGCTTTAGAAAATCTGAGGACAAAGCACATGATGGATAAGATCACAGATCCTGTGGTAGGAACCTAGTTAAAGTCAGAGTTGTGATCCTAAAAACTCAATTAAAAAACTGCTGGACCTAATCGCCAATTTTAGCCGCATAGCTGGTTACAAAGTCATTGTTCAAAAATCAATAGCCTTCATATACACAAACAGTAGACCCATGAGATAGAAATTGGAGAGTCAGTCCCTTTCACAATAGCATCCCAAAAAAATAAATTTTTTTTTTTTTTTTTTAGGTTTTTGGAGACAGGATCTCGCTTTGTGGTTCAGGCTGGCCCTGAGCTCAGCCTCAAACTCACATCACAATCCTCCTGCCTCTGCCTCACGAGTGCTGGGATTACAGGCGTGAGCCACCACACCCGGCACTGTGGTATGTGGTACTGGTTGCTGCTGGGTGTGAGTCTCCACACCCAGTATTGTTATGTGGTTACCGGGGAATCGAACCCGGGCCCTTGCGCTTGCGAGACAGGCACCGGAACCACTGAGCTAATTCCCCGGCCCCCCAAAAAATAAAATACCTAGGAATCAATCTAACAAAGGAGGTGAAAGACCTCTACTCTGAAAACTATAGCACTCTGAAAAAGGAGATAGAAGATGATATCCAAAATGGAAAGACAGACCTTGCTCCTGGGTAGGAAGAACCAATATTATCAAAATGGCTATACTCCCAAAACTACTCTACACTTTCAATGCAATCCTGATTGAAATCCCAACGGCATATTTCACAGATCTAGAGAAAAATTCCAAACTTTCATCTGGAACCACAAAAGACCTAGAATAGCAAAAGCAATTCTAAGCAACAGGGACATAGTGGAGGGTATTACAACTCCGAACCTGAAACTATACTATAAAGCCACTGTGATAAAAATTGTGTGGTACTGGCAAAGTAACAGACCCGAGGATCAATGGAGTAGACTAGAAGATCCAGAAACTACTCCAGATATACTGAGCCACCTCATCTTTGACAAAGGAGCCAAAAATCCTAAATGGAGGAAAGATAGCCTCTTTAACAAATGGTGCTGGAAAAACTGGGCTTTAACTTGCCAAAGACTAAAACTAGATCTAACTCTTTCACCATGTACCAAGTTAAAATCAAAGTGGATAAGAGACCTAAATATTAAAACAAACACTCTAAACCTTCTGCAAAACAGGTTAGGTAAAATTCTTGAAGACATTGGCTTAGGGAAAGACTTCATGAACAAAACTTCTATAATACAGGAATTGGCTGAGGAAATCAACAAATGGGACCTCATTCTTTTAAAAAGCTTCTACACAGCAAAGGAAACCACCAACAGTGCAAACAGGCAACCAACAATGTGGGAAAAAATCTTTACTAGCTGTTCCTCAGACAAAGAGCTACTATATAGAATATATAAAGAGCTAAAAAAAATCAGTCCACCCAAATTTAATGACCCAATTCAAAAATGGGCATCTGAAATGAACAGATATTTTTCAGAGGAAGAAGTAAGAGCAGCTAAGAAGCATATGAAGAAATGCTCAACATCATTAGTCATTCGAGAGATGCAGATGAAAACAACATTGAGATTTCATCTCACTCCACATAGAGTGGCTGCCATTTCAGATTCAGCCAACGGCAAATGTTGGTGAGGCTTTGGAGAAGAAGGAACCCTTCTCCACTGTTGGTGGGACTGTAGACTCGTACAACCCTTGTGCAGATCAGTTTGGAGAATCCTCAAAAAGCTAGGATTGGAGGTCCCATTTGACCCGGCCATTGCCTTAGGTATATACA
>PVIR01000177.1:43530-130220 GCA_004026965.1 Petromus typicus
TGGATAAAAAAGCTGTGGTTCTTCTACAGAATGGAGTATTACTCTGCCATAAAAAATGATAAGTTTGAATCATTTCTACTTAAATGGACATACCTTGAGGATATCCTCATAAGTGAAATAAATAGGGCACAGATAGGTACATATCACATCTTTTCTCTGGTATGAGAAAATGAAGATGTAAATGAGTCCTAGAATTGTATGTTATATATTGTGAAATAGAAAATGCTCAATGTAAAATAGGGTGAAAGGAGACAATGTTGAGATTGTAACAAAAAAGTAAGGAAACAAATTTTATGTATATGGGGGGGTGGTAGGGTGGGTAGGGCTATGGGAAAAAATGAGAATTAAGTTGTGTCTTATACTGGTACAAATCCCCATTATGAAGTGCAATCATGATGTGTATATTTAATGTACCAATAAAGATAATTAAAAAAAAAAAGTAAGGAAACAAATTTTATGTACATGGGGGGGTGGTAGGGTGGGTAGGGCTATGGGAAAAGATGAGAATTAAGTTGTGTCTTATACTGGTACAAATCCCCATTATGGAGTGCAATCATGATGTGTATATTTAATGTACCAATAAAGATAATAATAATAAAAAAATGAGAATTAAGTTGTGTCTTATACTGGTACAAATCCTCATTATGAAGTGTAATCATGATGCATTTATGTAATGTACCAATAAAGATTAAAAAATAAAAAAAAATAAAGTCTGAGTTGTTACCGTCTCGTCCCATTATCAGCTTTTGTCAGATAACCCTCTTGGTTGGGGTCCCAGACTACCTTTCTACAGCTCACAGTCATCACAGAAAGGACAAGCAACTTGATCTGCAGATTCTTTTTCCTTGATGATATATATATATATATATTTACCTCAGGCAGTCTGCTACTTCGTAAAATTTCTTTTGTCTCACTATGCTCAATGTACTTTCAGCTTAGAAAATGCTTGACCTAATTTCAGCCATAATTATGAGAAATTACTTGTCCTCTCCCCACTATTACTTCCTAAAGTGGATCCATGTATCTAAGAAGTCTGTCTCTCTTTTCCTGCCCCTTCCCTGTGAGAGCACACTTCCTACTAAGGTGAGTATGTGCCTATAAACCTCTGACTGTCATGAAATTCCCTTTTCCTGATCTCTTCCCTTATCCTATGAACAACTGTAGTATCATAGCTTAAAGAACATCTTTCCTGACTTGCTGTTTAATCAATTGCTTCTGTTGCTCTCTGAGCCTAGTATGTACCACAGTGGACCATAAAGAATGATGTTATTTCTCTAGAAAGAAGATAGAGTCTAGCCAGGTGTGATGGCACAGCATACTTGCTGAGGCAAGGGGATCAGAAGTTCAAAAGACCATATCTGTATCTATGTCTATATCCAAATCTATATCTAGATATAAATTGTATGTTTCACAGTTTAAAATGTTTTCCCAGATAGCGCTAAACATGTGCTGTTGCTCACATTGATCTTACTGGGGGCAGAAACCAATCAGAATGCTACATATTTGGGAAAAAGAAATTATCACATGTGTCAACTCAATTATATATAAACTGGGCTTTCAGTGTATAGGATGTGTAAAAATGACTGTCTACCTCATGGTGTCTGCTTTCTGTTGAGTTATAAGTTGGGTGAAGAGGACAAAAAAGAAATTCAGGCGAGGTGCTAAGCTTCAAATGTGGGATTTTCATTGATCTATTCTTCCAAAAAACCCACAAGCTGAGCTTCAGCCTGGGTAAAGATGGTAATTTCAAAATTATTCTGCATAAAGAGCTAATGTGACATAGCTTCAGGCACTAGGGTTATAATTAAATTAAATATAAGTGATTGGAAGTCACTGAGCCCCCATTTCTGAGCTAAGCAAAAGGGAGCAGCTTCAAATTTCAGAAGATGAATATCAATTTTAAATAAGCTTCAACCAAGCTTTCCCTTCTAGAAGGCCAGGCTGCTTGAATAAAATAAACTGTTATCAGTCGAATCTGAAAAGCAAGTAGACAAATAAAACTAGAATATTAGAATATATTCATGTATTAGAAGAATACATGAAAGAATTATAGCTTGATAATAAAAGAGAATAAGATTTATAAGTCTTCATTTTTGGAAAGGTCAAAAAAGGTCGTGTAACAAATTTAGACCCAGTAGACCTGGGAGATGAGGGCATCTAAAATTACCTAATGATAATGACATAAGAGAAATACATACTAAAGGAAGCAGGAGAAATTGATACTAGATTTGAAAGTAGTGTATTTATAACAACAGGCAAAATTAATCAGAGTTGGAAGGAAACTGAGTCATGAGCAGGTAGCTGGCAGGTGAAGTCACGGGAACGAGAGTGACCACAACGTGGAGGGACAGCGAGAAAAGAATATCCCAGCCTATATCTGGGGAACTTGAGCCTTTAAAAGTGACCAGATCTGACTGAGCTGGAGGGCTCTACTCAGACTCCAGCCCTCCACCAAATCTCTGAACCCTGCAGGGCTTCATCAACTGTCTTTTATTTTTCTCCTGCACAGTCAAAAATTCTGCACATCAGTATCGAATGCTTTGCATTATTTTGGGGAGCTTGGTGTACTGTCCTCTCAACTACACTGCTCTTTGAAAACAGCAGTTATTACTGGCTTTTTTTCTTCCTTTCTTTCTTTCATTTTTGTACAAGCAGAGTGTATATCAAAATATGGATGAATAGATCAACTCATCCATTGGCAGATACACGAGAGAGTGAGTGACTGATGGCACCATTTAAGAAGTGAATACCAGAAGGAACTCTCTGCTTGAGCCTTGAGTCAGGGGCTGGTAGGGGGGAAATCAGTCCAAACACAAAGATTTAGGTCAGTCACACAGGTTGAAGGCAAAGAGAAAGGACATAAGCAAGAATACAATGAAAATACAATGAGATTGGAGAGATTAGAACATTACTTAGTGAGTACAAATACTGTCAAAATGTGAAGCTTTAACATTATAGGTCAAAATTAAACATAAGATTTACCACTTAGTAGTAAGAAGTTCAAGGACAAATATAATCACATAATTTCACTTTGGTTTTGTGGTGTTAATTTAAAATAGTCCCTTGGATATAGTGAGACTAAATCTCCATGTGTTTTTTCATATACTTTTGGTATGAACACAACAAATGCTGTTGGCTTATTTTTGCCTGAAGACAACATTTTTAGGCTCAAGGAGTCTCCACAAAGAGCATACAAAATTTTGAACTCTGAAAGATACAGTCCCTTACAGGAGTGGTTTTTAAAGATAGTCACGGGGGAGGGGTTGTGTGAGGTGGCCTTGCTCAATGTGTGTCACACCACACACCTGGAGACCCTTGGTGGTCAGAGCACAAGCATGATTAAATTGTGTTCATTTTGACCTACCTTATAAAAAGTTTGCTTTTTAAAATCATTATCAGATTTTCCAGACACTGTTTCATGATGCAGAACATTTAGGAAAACTTCAAATTACCAGGACTGAGGCAAAAAGGCTCACCACACCTCAGCTGCTGAAACTAACTCTCTTTTTTCCTTCAACTCTGAGTCACTGTCAGTGTTCGATTGCTTGGCTCTGGGGAGATGGCTTGGATCCATTTCTCTTACCCCAGAACTTGCCTGCAATATTCAGATCAGTGCTTTACCTTGCTGCTTTGCTTTCTGCAATGCGAGCAAATCTAACCACTGCGGGACTCTTAATGATGCAGCATAGTTGACAGAGACCTACATTTAGCTGGTGAGACATTGCTCCTACATTATGAGGGATGCAGAGAACGTTCTCAGGAATTGGAAAAGTGCAGACAGCAGAAGGTCATACTTAAAAAAAATTTTTTTTAAGAACACAGAACTTAATTCAGTACTTATTTTTAAAATAATTTTCAGAGAAATAAATTCACCCTGTTAGATTAAGAACATAAACTACTGATACTTGAAATACATTATAAAATCATACAGATTATTTACTGATGTGATGCCTCAGAGAAAACATTGAGAATATATGAAAAATCTTCCTTTCTTCATTTTTTTAATCTTTATTGGTACATTAAATATACACATCATGATTGCACTCCATAATGGGGATTTGTACCAGTATAAGACACAACTTAATTCTCATTTTTTCCCATAGCCCTACCCATTCTACCACCCCCCCATATACATAAAATTTGTTTCCTTACTTTTTTGTTACAATCTCAACATTGTCCCCTTTAAATACAATACTTCAACAGTATTTTACAGCCTCACCTTTAGTACATTTAAGGCCTTGATCTTTTTAGGTTCAAGGCATCTTGTGGTGGGTATGATGACTCCATCGACAGCCACCTTAAGTTCCAGCATCTTGAGTTCAAGTCTCATTTACACCTACTGGATAAATCCCCAAATCTTTGTGGCTATAGCATTATTGTCTGCCAATGGGAGTTTCCAATATTTTTTTTGCATCGCAAAGAGCTAATATTTGCCATGAAGACAATGTAGATGAACATGCTCCTAAATTTTAAAGTTCTGTCACCATTTAGTACCAACATGATATTCAGACACCTACCTCTAGATGAGTTGGCTCAAGACTCAGTTTTCCCTTTCCTTTTCCTATAAATACAACTATAAACCATGGGAGCAATTTGACAGACAATCATAAAAAGACTGTGAAAGATAGAAAGAGGAAGCCAGACTGGCCAGAGACCTTAGGATTCACAGAATGACACCACAGTTGGTTTCTAGTTGTTCTAAAATGTTCATCTATCTCATACCATCCACCAGGGAGGCCTTCAGCCAACCGGTGTATATAAACAAAGAAGAGAAGACATAGGATGATCCTCCTTTTTTCTAGACCAAAGGCCAGGAGAGCTGAGTGTGGCAGAGGCCTGGGCAGCCTCAGCCCAGCCCCAAGTCGTCTGCAGCAGTGGGTCACTTTCATCTATCCTGGGGGCACTGCTCGTACCCAGGAAGGCTGCCACTCTCCCCATCAGCGGGCAGCGTGGTGACCTGCGGTGCCCACATTGGCGGGTGCTGTGTGTTGAGCATCCCTCCTCATACTGTCTGCAGGCTGAGGACACCACTCAGCTCCAGGGCCAGGGAACAGGTGACCCAGAGCCGTGTCTCATGCGGCCTGTAGGTGGCACCAGCACGGACCTGTCAGCAGCTCCCAGAAGACCCAAGTGACCACAATAGAGTGACAATGGCAAGGACTTTGAAAACTAAGTTGTGTTTGGAATGACAGTCCACAAAATAGGCCAGAACTTACGAGCAAAACAGGGACACCATCTGCTGAAGTAAAGACTTTTTCTGAAATGTCCATTTTTATAATGTCTGGATAAACATTTTATAATGCTTAGGATAAACTCAGATATAGCTCATAGCAAGAATCAGGGAGACAAACTGGATGGAAAAGATGCTGAGTAACCTCACTGAATAATTAATAAATACTTAAAAGAAGATATGTGAATTATCTGATGAAGATTTTAAGGCAGCTTTCATTTTAAAAACATCAGATGTAAATAATAAGTGCAAAGATAAAATAATGGAAATTTGTATCTGGCTGGGACACAGGGAGAAGAGTGGAATGGAGGACAGGCCCATTGAATGCATTCAGCAAGTTTCACAACTTGGCAGAAATCGACCAATATTTTACTCAGCAACTTGGAAGAAATGGACCAACTCCCGTAAAACCCAAAACTATCCAAGTATAACAAGATGAAATACATAACTTGAACAATCCCGTCACCGTCAAAGCAACTGGACCTGTATTTAACATTTCCTTGAACAAACTCAGAGAAGGTTTTGCCAAACATTTAAAACTCATTGATACCAGTTTTAGGATACTTACCATCTCATTTTATGTGGCTAATATTACTCTGATATCAAAAAATCAGAAAAGCGTCCACAGGAAAGGAAAACCACAGGCTCACATTTCTCATGAACAGGGACAACACTTATTAATAAAACGTTAGCAAGTTGAGGTTTGAGGCAGCTCGCTGGGAGAACATTCTCCTGCTGCATGTGAAGCCTTGGGTTTGACCCCCCAGCACATAGACAAGTAGATAAGATGATAAATAAGCAAGGTAAATCGTACAGTACCAAACAACAACGACACCTATGGCCCTGTGAGGCTGATCTCATAGATAGAAGGCTGATGCTAAATCTGAAAATCACTCCTGTATCATGTCAGCAGGCTAAAAAGGGAATATTTGGTGATTAGATAAATGGAAAATTATCTTGCTGGAAATCACAGTAATGCACACAGATCTTTCTGTAGCTCACAAATGAACTCAGCCAGGTCAAAGAAAGAAGAACCAACAAACTCAAATCATCTACTTTTGTGTACTAAAAATAAATATTCTCAAACTAAGATTAAATAATATAATCCTACTTACATTTCTTAAAAATGAAATGTCCAGGTATACATTAAATACAAATGCTGAGGAAGGAACTCAAAGAAGACATAAAGAATTGAGATTTAGATTCAGACTTTGGACCTCACACGAGTTAAAATATCTCTTTTCAGGCTGGGGACTTAGCTCAGTGGTTCTAGCACCTGTCTTGCAAGTGCAAGGGCCTGGGTTTGATCCCCGGTAGCTACATACAAAAATGCCAGGCATGGAGACTCACGCCCACCAGCAATCAGTGCCATATACCACAGTGCCAGGTGTGGTGGCTCATGCCTGTAATCCCAACACTTGGGAGGCAGAGGCAGGAGGATTGCTGTGAGTTCAAAGCTGAGCTCAGGGCCAGCCTGAATTACAAAAGCGAGACCTTGTCTCAAAAACAAAAACAAAAAAACAAAACAAACCCAAAAAACTCTCTTTGCCCTGTATTGATGTCTAGGTTTTCTGTACTTCCTGTCAGCTTCACAGTAACAGCTTTGCAGTCACAAATAGGCTCATCTGAAACTATACGAAAAGGCAAAGGTCATAAAGTAGCAAAAGCCATTTTGATCAAGAATGAAATAGGAAACACTACTGTATCCAGTATTGTAGTCTACTGTATCGGTACAGTGATTCCGGCAACGTATTACCAGTGGAAGACACGCTGTGAACCCCAGGGAGGGGAGCAGCACACAGAGTTCCGTGGGAAGGACATCCCGTCCAACAAGGGCACTAAAGTAACTGGGTACCTTAGGCAAAGAACAGGAAGGGGAGGGAGGGGGCGGAGGAAGAGGGCATGCAGAGGAGGAGGGGTGGGAAGAATAATAATAGAAGGAGGAGGAATAGGAGGAAGAGAAAGAAGAGAAAGAGAGGCACGGAAAGGGGAAACAGAATCTCAACTTTGACCTTACATAAAAGTTATCTCCAAATAGGTAGCATAAATATAAAATAAAAAACTATACAATATTTAGGGGAAAATGATAAAATCTTTGAGATCTAGGTCTACTGAGGAATTCTTAGACCTGCACAAAAAATCATGATTCATATAAGAAAAGGTAGAAGAATACATTTTTCTTCAACAGCATGTGAAACAAGGACTTCTATGTACAATAAATACATAAAGAACTCTCAGATCCTAAGTTAAAAATCAAACAAACTGGGCAGAAGACACGATCAGCTGTTCTGCTAATTAGGATTTGTGGATGAGAGTTACATGAAAGGATACTGCGCATCATTTGTCATTCAGCATAATGTTAATAAAAGCAAAAGTTACTATCACTCTGCATCATCAGAGTGGCTAAGAAACACTCAGTACTAATGCTCATAGGGTCCAGAGAAAAGGCGTTCATTGTCCGTTGCTAGCCAAAATGACGGTGAAGCTGCTTGGGCAGAGAGCTGGGTGGTTTCCTCTAAAACTAACATGTACTTGCCAGTAACCTCACAATTGTGGTTTTGGGGTTTCCTGTCAGAAATAAAAAATTCCTGTTCACACAAAAATGTGTGAACCAACATTCATAGCAGCTCTATTCATCTGAGCCCCAAACTGGAAACAGGCTTTCTAAAGGCTTTCTAAAGGTACAAGTGTGAATAAACTCGAATATGTCCACCACCTGTGCTGGAGCATACCGGCACAGTGGATGGGTATAAGAGGTGGATAACTATTGCTACACAGCTGAAGGACTAGCAGTGGAATTATATTGGGTGGAAGAAGCCAGTGTCAAAAACTGTGTACATTGAATGATTCCACTTATATGACAGTTCTGAAATACCAAGGCCACTGAAATGAAGAACAGATTAGTGATTGTCACGGGTTAAGTCCTGGGCAGGAGTTTCTCTGTACATGGCCAGTGGACAGTTCTGAATCTGGTCTGTGGCTGTAGCTAAGTGTAACTACACATGTGATATAACTGACCGGAACCACACACAAGGCCTTGTGTAACGGCTGCAGTCTGAGTAAGCAATCAGTGCTTCTAGTGCCGTTGTCATCCTGGTTGAGATTGTACTGGATTTGTCCAAGCTATTAACACAGGGAGGACTCATGAGTGATGCTCAGAATATATTGGTGTATCCTCTTGTAACTTATTGTGAATTTGTAACTATTTCAAAATTCAAAGTTTTTGAAGGGTAATATTTGTAATCATTCTGCTATTCTGTAGATTCAATAGACTTAGTGGCACCAATATCATTTTAAAAGTTTCATATGTTAAGATGTAATGATAAGGTATAATTCATCCTTACACATAAAATTTAAGCAACTAAGAAATAAAGAAGGACAGAATTTCATGAACCTTATATAGACTCTATTTTATAGCTAAAAGAGACATTTACAGGAACAAAGGGAAGATACATAAATGACTAGCACAGGGTAATTAATATTCAACATGTATAGCAGTTTTTCTGATCTGAACATCATCCAACCTAGAATAGATAGGAAACCAGTAGAAATAGATGGCAACCTCAAAGTAACCCAAGGTCTGGCACTGACACATTACAACAGAATATCTATGCTCCACTGTTTATTTTGAATAAACTAAATCATTTCTTTCACAAAAGACTTGTATTTCTAAACTCTTGCTTTTTCTGAGTACTTCTGAGCCAAAAATATTGGAAAGGTACCATGTTATGGGATGAAGCAGGGCTGGAAGTGTTGCTATAGAAAACTATGACTCACGAACATAATTACAAGCTAGCTAAATAAGAATGAACTACTTCTATTAAGATATTTGACATCTCTTCCTTTTTATAAGAAGAGGTATCAGTATGAAACAAAATAATATTCAAATTTGTTCATAGTATTTAAATTGATTTTTACAGTTTTGCAGTTTTAGTACTTGAATAGGCAATATTGTTAGAGTGTGTTTTTATGCATTCCTCCTGAAAAATCAGTGGTGCTTTGAAAACATAATCTTAGCAAGTTCATCAGATTGGAAAAAAAAAACAAAAAAACAACAACAAAAAAGCTCTGTCTTAATTACTTTTCTCATTGCTGAGATATGATGTTCAACACCCAAAGTTAAAGGAAGAATTCTCCTTTGTAGAGGTTTTCTTGTATAATTGGGGGGTTCCAAGGCAGGATGCCAGGGCAGAGCAGAAATTATTCATGATGGGCAGAAGACAGCAAAGCAACAAGGGATGACTGCAGCTCTTCCAATCTTTTACATATCGCTCAGATTACCTAGGGCACGCAACACTCACACACTTATTCCTAGTGCCTTTGAGCCTAGCATGGCACCATGGATTTAATTTTAGCTCCTGATGCTCTAGATCCAGCCACCTCTGAGAAAGCCCCACCTATGGCCACGTGACCTTTGGGAGGACATCTGGACACAAAATAGCAAATATTTAAATGTGAAATTAACTTGATCATATTAAGTCTTCTAAGAAATTAAAATCAGTAACTAACAATAGGAATTTAATGAGAAAACAGGCCCAAACCCTGATATCGGAAGAAACTAAGTGGTCTGGAAACAAAATGTACATCTCTTCACATCTAAGTCTTATAAAACTCATTGAAATGAAACAGAATTTCTATTTTTTAAGGCCAATCTCCTTTTACTAAATATTATAAAACGTAACTTGTTCTCTTTGTTCATGTGCATTTTGGAGACTTTTTAAAAAAAAATAGGTTAAGGAACAGTGCCTAGCTTTGGTTAATCCAGTGGAAATGTGTTCTCATGCAGGAAAACAGGTCAAAATTATTTGACTTTTTTGTAGTAATATAAGACAATTCACTTATAAATCATAGATGCTAAATACAGAAACAAAGCCACCCAGTCAGTTCATACATATGCAATTATGACTTCATAAGTAGTTATAGCCAGTTCAGAAGAATGGAGAGGAAACCCTGGTCTATTAATGTAAAGCTGAAGTGAGCTATATGGATGATTTTAGTCTCTGTGGGTTTGTTCATTTCCATCTTTCTAAGACACTTGAGAGCAGGTCAAAGCTGCCAGGTTGGCCGACTCTTTTCAATTTATCCCCTTGCCTTTTAGGAGGGTCTAGTACTGGCTGAGAGGATCTCCTGAAGGGAAGGAAGCGTGCAGCTCTGCAGGACACATGGTGCAAAACAGCGCTTCTTGTATGTGAACTAAACTTGCAGGAAGCGGATACGATGCCTACTCTACAGATAAGGAAATGTAGGCTTGCAGACATGATGCGCCTTGCTGAAGAGGCCATAGGTGTGGCTCTGACAGCATTTCCCAGACTGCAAAACCTCATAGGGTTTCTTCTCTTCCCTGTAAGGGTGTGGTCTTACTGAAGTTAATCATATTTCAACCCTAAGTGGAGACTGCTCCAACCAAGCTCACTCAGTGATTCTTGTGGGCAGGTCACTGCAGAGGAGAAATCACTTGCCACTCACTCTGAAGGGACAAGCAAAGTGGTGCTTTATACAGTCTAACCTCCTTTGCATCCAGATGATTTATTAGTTAATTGTTAGCTCAAACACATTTTAAGTAAGGCTGTATTGGCTTGCTACACTGCACTCCCCCAAATTCTAATATTAGAGTCAAGAGGTAGGAGGAGACATTTTTCTGCCTTCCAGGATGGTGTTAAAACCCCACAGCTATGACTGATGCACAAAACACCATGACTTTGGTATTTTCAATCACAATGCAAAAGAAAGAAGTGTGTTTTCATGTTTAGTGGTTGTATCATCCATCAACTAAAAAAGCAAAATGAGCGTTTTAGCGTGAGTAGCTTATTTGACATGTGTTTGAATGAAACCATCTTTATTCTCTTTAACAACATGATACCAAGAGGAAAATATTTGTTAGTGTTTTCTCTCCTGCAATAATAATTTAAACCAGGTGGTATCCTCTTCCATTTTTCTTTTATTTGGCTTCTTCTTGTAATTAACCCAAATTATACACCTATGTAAACATCCCTGAAGATTCATACATTTAATGATCTGTACTTATATCCTCCTACACACACACATACACGTGTGCATGCACACACACACACACACGCACACACACCTATATACATTCATATACAGCATGAACACAGGTACAACTGGTGCAACTTTGAGGAATTAATGTAAAAATGAGGATAATAATTTATGCTACATTATTTAGCAAGGTGTACGATATGCATTTAAATAGTCACTCCACTAAAATTTTTATTCTTGTAGGATGGAGTTAATAACCTTAAACCCATGAGAAATCAGGAAATCTAGGTAAAATGTAAAAAATAAGCAGTTTAAATGACTAGAGACCCACTAAAGCAACAATATCTAGATGTTTTAAGATTCTAAAGAGAAGGAAACCCTGAGTAGGTCAGGGAAGGAATTGTGCAGCTGCTTTGTAGACTCAGGGCTCTTGGAACTCAGAGTCCAAACTTGGCCTGAGAAGGGGCCACTTCTGGAGGCCAGAGGACTCAGCAGAGAGCCGAGTCCTGAAGGGAATCCTGAAAGACTACTAACAAAACATAAACCTGAGGTCTCAAGCACTTGCCAATTATCTGCTGAAGTCTGTTAAGTTCTGAAGCTGTAGTATCTACAGGCAAAGAAAGCTAAGCTAAGAACTGTTTCAGAGCACCCTAGATTTTCCATAGTTCTACATCCTTGAGAAGAACAATGTTTAGAAATATTTGTGTTGAAGACCCACTAGGAACTAGGTCAGAGTTTTCCAGTGGCTGAAATCCAGCTCCCCTCTATTTTTTAATCACGTACAAGCCAATAATTAATATACTTTTCAATGGCTGAGAGAAATCCTCAAAGAACAATACTTTGTTATGTGAAAGAACATAAAGCTAAACATCTGTGTCCATACATACAAGTTTATTGGAACACATCGATGACTTTGATAAACTGATTGGCTGTTTTTTGCACAACACATCACCCTAAAGAGAAAATGTAAACTACAAACCCTCAAGTATTCATCAGCTGGCCCTTTGCAGATAATGTTTGTCAACCTCACCAGCCGTGGGCTGTTAGTTGAAATCCCTCCAAGTGGAGGCCCTGAGGACAGGAGCAAATTCTCTACAAAAACTCTACACTGAGTCCTACCAGAATTCAGCCCAGCCTCTCATGGGCTCTGTTTAGATGGGGTGGGGCTGATCAGCTTTTAGTCCGTCTGTCTGCACAGGAAGGCCAAGTCTTTGCTAAAGGAAGCCGTCATCACCCAGAACAGCCACAGTTCTTAAAGACACATTGTACACATATTCCAGCATTCAGGATGTTAGTGCCCTGAGTGTGGTCTGAGCTGATGGAGGATGGAGCCCAGCTGGCCCACAGCCAACCATATGCACTCAAAATCTTAAACACACAATTGCAAGACATGTTCTTGAAACCAAAGTAAAATAATACATTGGTAATAATGTCATTTTAAACCACTTTTTTTTGTCAAAAAAACTTAGAATGTGCTCAGAAAAATAGCTTTATTTGATTGTGAGCCTACTGTGCAACTTTGCATTAATATGTGCAAGAAACCTTATGAATTATATTTATTTTGTAGAAAATAAATATTAATTGGTCAGTTGTACATCATGATGGACTATTTTCTAGCACTCAGTTTTCAGGGTACTGGCATTGTATGCTAGACCTTTATCATCCTGAGCAGACTGAAAAATGCAGATATGCAGAAAACCAATAGCATCAAATATCATAATTATGCAATATGTTGTGGCTGTAGCTCTCCTAGGATTTTAAACTTAACTGCAATAGCTTTTGTAAAATAGGAAGGACAGCTCAAAGGAGCAAGCCTGCAGAGAGGTTCACCATGTCACAGAATTGCAAAGTTGTTAAATTCATTTTAATTAGGATGTACTAAGGTTCTCCATCTGTGCTATAAGTAAATTGTTACTCCCGGATATGAAGGAGCAGGTCATTTTAATTTATAACCAGTCACATTTTGCAACACATGACTTACTGGTGTCAATGAGATGTAACCTAATTGTGCCCCAAAGTCTAGCTTGTAGAGCAATTTTATGGTATTCAACCACAAACAGCTGTACTGTGACACACAGGAACACAGATGTAGTAGCTGTGAATATATAAATAAATATATGCATCAATTTTATGCATTAGATGTGCATAAAAATTGCTGTTTTAAATTTTTTAAGTCAGAATTATACTAAGCCTGTGAACAGTTGCCTAATAACAAAAAAGCACAGCATTTTGGTTAGAATGAAAAGACTTTTAGAATTAGAGATGTTTTAAAAATTGACTTAAAAAAACTTTTTAAAAGTTTAAATATCCTCCATTGCTTCTGTCACTGTCAAGAGCTCCTCAGTGGCAGATGCCTCAGAACAAAATTTGGTGAAGGCCGTGAATGTGGGCAAACACTACACCACCAGGAGAGCATGCAGTTTGTCATCACAATTAAATTATAAGCACATTGTTAAACTCAATACTTTAAAAATTACAAAATCAACAGTTACAGACTTCATGTATATAAATTTACTCATTTAGAAATAAGACTTACACTCCTCCAGTTCTCTAAATTATTTAAAAAAATTCTTCGTATGTGTGAAAGCAGCTCATTTTTAAGCAAGTCTGCGTATTTATATTGAAAATTGGAAACAGTAAGGGTAATCCAAGACATTTGTGCAATTATTTCATTTAAATGTTTGATTACAGGAAAAAAATATTATCTTTCGAGTACTGGTTCCTTAGTAACTGGCAGAATGCTGTGTCTTTGAACACAAAACTAGAGATTATTTATAGTGCCGCATCTGAGTTGTTCTTTGCATCATATCTGCCTCCAGCTAAAAGATCAGCGTCCTCAGAGAGACATATTGCAAACAAAAGTCCTTAGTAGGTGGTGGGAAGTCAGGCCAGGAGTCAAGAAGAATCCACAGAGATGACAGAGACGCGGTATTGAGCACAGTCTCCTCGGGGAGAGAAAGAAAATCCACATGGCCCTGCTGAAACGCCCACTTAATTCTCTCCCCTAGCTGAGCGTTAAAGATTACATTTCGGAAATGGCTTCAACTAGATTCTCGCTTCTTCAGGCGAGCCCCGCTCTTAGGAAACGCAAACATTCTCAAAGCGCATTGCTGAAACGCCATAAAAACTTAATAACCTACCGTTTTCCTTGCACTCTTCGGGAGGTTTAGCCTTTTTCGCAAGTCGTGGATCCAGCCATGACGTTGTCTTTGTGTTATGGCTGAAAAGAAAAGAGATCACTCTGAACAGACACATACTAAAAGGAATCAAGTTTATTCCTTCAGGAAAAAAAAAAAAAAAGCGGGGTTAGTCCAACCAAATTGCAATCGATACACTTAATTTGCTTACTGGTTCCAAGTAGCCCTGAAGGAGGTATGAGAGTAACAGTGCGCGGCAGCTGTAAATTTGGCAACCTCAACTCCCTGTCCTCAAAGCAGCTATTTTTATTAAAATCAACTAGAATGTTGCCAAGTTCACCTCATTGAAAATGCAGAGCTCATCCGGAGCAAAAGGAATTTATTACAAATACAGGATTCTCCATTTGGAAGAGCACAGTCCCAGACTCTGATACTGTTTCCTGACTTTTGCAAAAGCACTATTTTCATCCGCAACCTGCCCTTCTCATAAAGAATTGTTCTGTGAACTGCAGAGCTGGCAGAGGCAGTACAAAAGGGACGCAAGTTGCAACGCGTTTGTGGGATTCCTACATTTGCTCAAAGAGGGATTAATAACAATTTCATTAACTCGCGTGAAACTATCTTTCTCCTCAGTACTTTCAACCCAGCTAGCAAGTTGGAAGATAAAAATGTCGGCCTTTTGATGTTTCTGGCATGGAATTTCTAGGAATTCATATAAAACTGACATTTTAATTCTGGACAAAGGTAATTTTCTTGTGGCTCTTTTGGCAGAAATTGAACACACAAAAGAGTGATGTTCACAGAGGTGTGTCCTAAAGTGGTCCCCACATCACCCGCACTGGAACACCTGGTGGGCTTGTTAGCAAAGCATTCTGGGGCCTCATAGCCCAAACACTGCACGATCTTTGAGGTAAGGTGATCAGGTCTCTGTCATAGGCAGAAATAAGGGTGCACATTGTAATGTTATTGTTCAAACACCACTCAATGGCTCAAGAACTCATTGGAGCTATGTGTTCACTGGGTGCAGTTTTATCAAGGGATCTCTTCCTCTCATAGGTAAAACACCAGGAATGTGGGAGATTTTGAGAGCTTCCAGAAAAGAACGTGCAAAGGGAAGGAGTAAGGTTACCCCTCTCTCTCTGTACCATGGATCAAACTTGGGAGCTTGTGTTAGAGAGGCAGGTGCTGGAACCACTGAGCTAAATTCTTAGCCCCAATTGTGAGGTTTCCTTAGAGAATATGAAAAGGAAGAATGAAAAAGAGGTTGGAATTGGAAATTAGCACCAGCTATTTGGAGTATTTGAGTATAGCTATCTGGAGGTAAAGTGTTGACAATGACACAATCTCGGCATGCATGTTTTCCTCTTCACTGAAATTTACCTATATTATGTCACCACAAAGACCAACTGTTAGCTAGATTACCTGATGAACAATCTACAAAATGTGGTCAATCCTAAGGAAGGGGAGCTCAAGCTAGAAAGAAGGGAGGATGGAGCAGAGCAGAGCCGTGGAAAGCTACCGCAAAGTGCAGGACCTCTCTTCTGACGCCGCTCTGGGCAGACCATTCCGTCTGCCCATACGTGGCCATCTCTGATTGGAGAACTGAGTCCTTCAGTGGGTTTGGACACCTCTGTTCTTCAAGATGCCCTTTTATTTTTGCCTTTCAGCGGGATACCGAGAATACTCTGCAGCACTCTGCTCCCCTTTACTGACTCCTGAGTGACCGGTGCTTCCAAATCAGGCTCTCATGATTTGACCAGAACAAGTCAGTGAATCTGGTTGAACAATAAATCACCAGGAAAGTGTGTAGCTTTTATCCCCACTCTGACCTGTGTAAAGCCTGATGGTGTCTCATCACCAAGTTCCGGGGGCATGTGAAGTATTGCAGACACTCATCTGCGCCGAGCCTCCTTCACACACTATTGATACAATCCAGACCTTTCTCTGCAGACTTGATTCTGACCTTCCTACGTGGGAGGAGAAGAGCCCTGGCTTCCGTGTTTGCTGCTCTCATATTTTTAAAAAATCACTTCAAATGTTCTTTATAAACACTCCTATGTTCAGTGTGTGTGTGTGTGTGTGTGTGTGTGTGTGTGTGTGTGTGTGTGAATGCTCATGTTTTTACGAGGTACAGGAACAAACTGGAAGCCAGGCCAGGCGTCCAATAAATTTCCTTGTTTTGTGCCCACATCTGGTTCTCCCAAACCCTTTCCCCTTTCAGAGAAAAGTCATTTCTGGGTCTTTTAGGCTTATTCAGAAAAGCAAACACACCTATAGGTAAGTATTGAGCAAGCATTAGTAAGCCACAACAGGGAGTCAAATTACCATTTCTATGCCCTCCCTGTGGGTCTCAAATACCGGCTAATTTAGTAGAAAGAACTATGAGCTTCCTAGCTTTTCTGAGTTTATATAAAGCATTTTATTATAGGAGGATTTTTTTTAGGGTGAACTAGCACTAACTGTGTCACTTTAATACATTTTGACAGATTGAGTCTCTCAGAGTTAGCAGCATTTTCAGCTGTTCTTCCAAAATGATTCTGAAAGGAATGTGGGCTGTAGTTTCCTCCAGTAATTGTCTTCAGCATCACATGAAGATACAGCCCAGTATTTCTCAATAGTGGCTCTCATCAGCCTTGTAATTTCAATGTTCCTCCAAGATGCCCCACAGAGGGGATATTTTAACGCATTTGGGAGGCAAGAGACCAAAGAGCTTCTGCAGTTGAGCTCAATTATATCTTTTTGAACCTTAATAATTCCATTTGAAAACAGGATTAAACACTGGGCAGGAAACTGCACAAAATAGAACCATTCAGAGTGTTTTTTTTTTTTTTTCACAATTCGTATGCTACCCATTCCTCAAGCCTGAGGAGCTGATCTCCTCTCACTTTCCTAGCAAGGCAAGGCCACACCATCTGTCCACACTAGTGTCACACAAAGGCAAGAAAAGAAAATGCATCTACGCTCTAATCCTAAACTGCAATATTAGTTTCTTCACCTGAGATACACTGACATGTTAGGGCTATGTTTGCATAGAAACGTCTCTTATTCTGGCTGGGGTATGGAATACATCTTTTCTAGGACCTTTGAATCATAATAGATACTGCTTTTCATGTTTCTACGAAGGGAGCTAATGAGGTGATCACACAAAGTGAGAGATCGAGTAGAGAAAAGTCAATAACCATTTAGGCTCAACGTCATGGTAAAAATCTGGATGAGAAATCTAAAAAACAAAAAAGGTTTATCTACAGGTATGTCCACAACTCTTCCTACATGTTGAGCCTACGTAGAACAAGCCAGGCCTGAAATATTCATCTGCAATTCTATTTAAATTTCTAGCAGAGTAGCAGCAAAAAGGCACATAAGCTGATCCCAATGAATCAGATATTTCTGTGAATTTTGTGAGCTTAACCTGCATCAAACTAACAAAAGTACAGGTTAAATATTACTGTCTTATCTTCTGAGAAAACCTGCTCGCAAAGACCACGTTCTTTCTACAGGAAGACGTGCGCAGAGGCAGCTAGAGGGCATGGCGCAGCACTGCGCGGGCAATGCGCCTCCCAGGGTCCGAGCCTTCACACTCCGGAAGCGTCCGTGCAGCCTCCAGAGAGCCGATGGCCTCCGAGCTCCTAGGCATAGACCTGGAAGCGGCTGGGCGGAGCTGGGGAGCTTGTCTGAAGCCACGCAGATAGGACAGCACAGACCTGGTGTGAACCTGGCTCTCACTGAGCCCCACAGCGGGGCCTTGCACCCCTGAAACCTCAGGCCATGCCGAACGAAACTGAAACCCTTTTTACACACACACAGGTGCCTTGTTCCTCCACCCTGCGAGGAACCAAGATCCGGCCCGGGCTGTGTATCTTTCCAGATGACTCATATCATCTACACGTGAATATTAAGTCTTACAACTATGCTAAAGAATTAAGTTAATAATGTTCTCAAGGAATAGAATACTGGGAAGAAGACAAAGTTTTCTTAGTGTTTCTTCCACAGTTCTCTCCTTCATTCCGTTCTCCCCATTCATTCTGATTTTCGAGTCAGGCTTTTCGGTTTCTGAGGTCCAATAACTGGGCCCTCCAGGATGACCCATTCAAACCTAATCTTTTTTTTTTTTTAGGTTTTTTGAGACAGGGTCTCGCTTTGTGGTTCAGGCTGGCCCTCAGCTCAGCCTCCAACTCACATCACAATCCTCCTGCCTCTGCCTCCCGAGTGCTGGGATTACAGGCGTGAGCCACCACGCCCGGCACTGTGGTATGTGGTACTGGTTGTTATGTGGTTACCGGGGAATCGAACCCGGGCCCTTGCGCTTGCAAGACAGGCGCCGGAACCACTGAGCTAACTCCCCGGCCCGCAAACCTAATCTTAAGGCATCTATCTTCACCCTTTCCTCGACTTTGTGCTTCTTTTCTTCCTTCATGTTGTCTTTCGGCTGAATATTTCCACTACTGAACAGATATCGAAGTATTATCATTTAACAACTAAAACCTTATTAGTAAAAGAAGACATTTTTATTATTAGAATCTGCTTTTCCTTTTCTCATTTTCTTTAAAAATAGTAATAGCTTTTGGAGTATACAGTTATTTAAACTGTGCATGAATACTGAATTTCAGTAGTAGTAGCTATATAAGTTGAGACAAACAGAGATTGATGAGGGTGTCCTATGGATTTTGAGCAAATATTAGTTTAAAAATATATGAATTAGTTTTTACATTGTAGTAGATCAATCTTCAGAATGATTTTATCATTTCCAAAGATTATATCTCCTTTCTATCTTATCAATCCAAAAAGAACTATTGAAAACAGTGAATAGGTCTGTGTAAGTGAGAACTTTATCCTTGCTTATTAAGTGTTTTACTCTTATTCCTGTTGATATATAGCTAACCCCAAGATAAAGTTATGGCCAAAATCTAAGTACTATTGCTTCTTAAGTAATATTTCTACAAATTTTCTTAACATATGAGTATGAGAGTTTGTTATCATATTTCCTTTCCTGTGCTTCAGACACTTTTTTATTTGAAACAAGGTCTCACTTTGTAGTTCAGATTGGCTCTGCTCTCAGGTTAGCCCAGGTTAACCTCGAACTCACAGCAATGCTCCTGCCTCTGCCTCTTGAGTGCTGGCCTCAGAGGAGCAGGCCACCATACTCGGCATTGCGGTATGCAGTACTAGGGATTATACTCCAGACCTTGTGCTTTCCAAGCAGATGCTAGAACCATTGAGCTAAATCCCTGGTCCCAGAAACATGTTTAAAGTAAGTTTTAATTTACGTGTTGTTTTGGATATTGTGGTTATATGCTTCACACTATTTTCTCTAAAACAGTTGTTTTCTGTCTGGAGATTACACTAGAAACTTGTGCAGGCACTAGAAAAGAATAATATAAAAACATAGAACATAGCTACTGTTGTGCTATACATTACAGAAAATAAGTCTAGACCAGATTTTGTAACTACAAGGAATATGCCAAGTCCTGAATGAGAAAGCATTTTGGTGTTGCTATATACCACACACACATACACACACACTCCACTACAAACTGCTTTTCTATTTCTCAACAATAAATTTCCAATGTTCCTTGTCTTCTCTCTAACAAGTGGCAAGTTTTATATTTATTGGAAATAATAATTGGGGATTTCCATCAAACTTAAGGGAATATAGAAACAGTAGCATAAGAAGCAACTAGACTGATTGTGTGCTTGCTTGGAGTCCAAAAGCAAATCCATCCCTGAGAAAGATTTGGAGACTACATATAGGCACAACATTTTGCATGGATATGAGCCCCAGTTTTAAAAACCTGCCTTTAAAAATAGATTATTTCAGATGACATAGTGTTCACTGCCCTTTGGGAAGATGGTAGTAAACAAAAAGGTTCTTGTTGTCATTTTGTTTTTTGTCAAAGCAATAGCAGTCTCTTGTGTGTCACTGACCACACTGCCTCGCAAACAAAGAAGTAATTTAATGGGATTCCCAAAGCATGTCGATCCAGATTAACCCGTGGCAGCCTTCCTTTATGGGACATTTAGCCTCTGGAAGAGTGAATTTTTGGCCAAGAAACTTATTAAACAAATACCATTTGTAATATAGAAGTTTACTTTGGCTGATATTTGTTTATAAAATGGAGGAGTTTGGGGTCATAGGGATGGTTTTGTTGTGTGACCATGGGGACTGTAATTTGTCAAAGGGTGCTTCAGAACTTCACCCATGAAATGGAGAGAACTCAAGAAATTCACAGCATGGCTATTTTATATTGTGAATAAGTAGATATTGCAGTAAAGTGGTCAAGAACAAGGACCCTGGAAACAGAACCCATTCCATGAAAAGATAAACCCTGTCAGTCTGTCAACTGCAATATTCTCAGAATTTAAAATGGTTCCCAGTATATGGTATTATGGTATGTGTCCAACAAACATTTGTTGAATAAATGAGATCAAAGAACCTTGGCTTGGCTCCATGACTTCTTGGCACCTAGTAATTTATTTCTCTGGGCCTGAGTTTCATAAAATAAGGATTAAATGAGCACAGTGTCAGTGCTTAGCATATTACCTGTTTTTGTTACGGCAACTGGAACACGCTTAGCAGAGTAGACAGAATGTGATGTGTCACTTAACTTATATTTACATATTCCTCATTTCCATGTATAATAATATTCTGTCTATTTTAAAAAGTAATATTAGTGAAGATAATGGTATTAGTCAAAGATATGACTGGTGTCCCATAGTATTATGCACTTATAAGTCTTTTTAAAATGCCTAAGTAGAAGGCCTTACTGTTATTACTTAAAAGCATATTTGGAAAAGTGCATTCACCCACAATTTAAAATCATGTTCTCTAGAAGTATTTTACACATATTCACCTTTCCATTAAATATCATCACAGATGATCAAGAGGCACTTTTATTAGTCGTCAGAAGAAGCCGCTCACAGCTGGGGAAACAGAGCCAGCCACGAACTCACTTCTGCTGGCCAAACAGCAACAACTAAAACTAGCCTTTTAAATAGAAAGCCTTTAAAGGGCTGAGCTACACAAATCATTCTGTCCTACCGAATAAATTAATACGTACTTCAAAAAGTTATTGGGAGAATGTTGAGATTGTAACAAAAAAGTAAGGAAACAAATTTTATATATATGGGGGGGTGGTAGGGTGGGTGGGGCTATGGGAAAAAATGAGAATTAAGTTGTGTCTTATACTGGTACAAATCCCCATTATGGAGTGCAATCATGATGTGTATATTTAATGTACCAATAAAGATAATTTAAAAAAAAATAAATAAATAAATCGAGTTTATCAGTAAAAAAAAAAAAAAAGTTATTGGGAGAAAAGAAATAAAGGAATACTTTTTTTTCCCCTCAGTTCAAAACCCACATTTACATGTAGCTTTTAAAAATATGTATTTAAATGATTCAGTGCTCCATCAAGCTTCCTTTGGGTTCAGGTATAAATTTACTCACACACACTTTATCCACAGAAGCCTCCTTCCCTTCTTTCTCCACTATTCTGTTTTCCAGTGATCTTTATTTCGCAGTTCCGCCAAGTTTCCCCAGGAGGTGCTCCTGGGGTGTGGTGGGGCTCCCTTGCTTCCTCCTTTCTCCTGATTGTCATCTTCCTCCATTTTTTTGGAAAAAGATTTAAATAAGCCTAGAATGGTGGTCCATGCCTGTGATCTCAACACCGGGGAGGCTGAGGCAGGAGAGCATCAGAAGTTTAGGCTTGGCCTGCACAACTTTAACAAGACCTTGTCTCAAAATTTAAAAAAAAAAAGCAGTTGAGATGTACTTCAATGCAAATGTCCTGGGTTTAATCCATAGTACCATATGTATGTACAGAAATTTAGACCAATAATTAGGTACTTTTAACTTATCAAATAATTCCTTTTTCACTGATCAAATTCATCTTATCTTCTTGAAAATTACTGAGAATGTATGTATGTATGTATTTATGTATGTCTGTCTGTATGTATGCATGTATAATCTTGAGACAGAGTCTTACTATGTAGTCTAGGCTGGTCTTAATTCCCTATGTATCCCAGTCTGGCCTCAAACTATTGTCTAATCAACTTATCTTGTTTCTGTTTATTATTTCCACACAATCTTACTCAATGTTGTGTGCTTAATTATTACACGATACATTAAAATGTATCTACCATCAGTTTCTTTGTTCTCAACATTATCTGTTTCGAATGTCATGTCTGAACTCACAGCCAGAATTTGTATTTTTACTTCTCCTCTTCTGTATTTAACATTATCAAAGTTAGGTTTTTACATACAAATGTATTGGCAACATTTTAGTTGGTCACTTAAAAAAAAACCTATATAATTCCCTCTTTTCTAGCTAATCTATAAAAGGCAGCTCCACTGGCTATAGGAATACAGAATAATACAAAAGATTCTATTCCTTTTGTAAACAACGTGAGTGGGGGGCGAGTGCCAGAGGTCTGTGCTCCGTGAGACCTGGCGCTTCTGTCACGCGGGCACCGGCAGCGGCAGAGTCATTACCTGATTACGTGCGCCCATGATCACATGCCTCTGAGTCCCACTGCACGTGAGAATTAAATGCTGGTATGTGGTAACATTTCAATTTCACAACTGAATTGTGCCTGTGGAGATCTAAGTTATGAATCTGTTCAGCTTGGGGAAGGGAACCAGTTTTAATATAATCAGCATTTACATATTTTTATCTGCTGCCAACACTAAAAGTTTTACTTTCTATTGTTATATTTCCCTCATGAGGTCCACATCAACAAGAGGATGAGAGTACCTCGTGTGCCTGTAATATTTCCAGATCATGACTTCTAATAAATGTGTCACTTGTCTCAATTACATCCACAATTTAATTCTGGGCCAGTGACTTCCCTGTGACAGTCCCTCTGAAGAAGCTGTCCCAGGATATGGCACAGGAGGGCATGTGGTGTCTACAAAACCTACACATCCCAAAAGAAAAGGTCCAGTTTGGGGGCTCCCAACATACACAAAAGATCATATTTTACAGGATGCTGACTTGGTTATTACACACTGTATACATTGCTCAACTTATAATGCTGCACCCCATGAAACATTTAATTTTATCAATTAAAAAAAACTTTAAAATTGTTCTATTGTTAAACATAAAAGAAAGGCTGAACAGTATTGTTAATAGCACATATGAAGAATAGTATTTTAGAAGAAATTTCCAAAGGAGAAAAGAGATTAGGTTGAGCACTACCACGTAGTTTAGGATTCATATTTCAGCATTCTTGGCAAGTTACAAAAATGGCAAACAACAAATCAAGTGGCACGTAGTAAAAGGAAATAGGATGAACTACGCAGATAGTTTGTTTCATTAACACACAACCTCAGTGTGAATGTGTAAAACCTTTTATTTTGTGACCAGAAAGTCTTTTGCTTTAAATAGCCACATGCTGGCTGGGCTCTGAGCTCAAGGGTGGATACTGTCACAGGGAAGACCTGAGCTGGCCACGTGGGGCCCTCCATCGGGGAGAGTAAGAATGTTTCTAGGAAACTGGACTGCAATTACTTTAACGCCAGAAGGAGATTTGCCTTGGGAGCCACGATTGCCACAGGTTTTACGGTGAAACTGTTTAATTCACTCTGAGCTATACGACTGTCTTGTAGAAAACCTGACTCTTTGAAGGTGCTAGCCCACATTCTCTTACTGAGAATGCTGCTAGCAGAACAATGAAATCTCTTTTCTTCTTACACCATCCCCACCGGCTACACCATTTGCATCTGCTCTGATCTTGGCAATGTTCAAAGAAATGTCTGAGACTCACTCAATGAAGTAGACTTCACCCTTCTCCGTGTAGGCCATTTCCCAGTTGTCAGGCAAAGGGTCCATGTCCTCATTCTCCTCCGGCTTGCTAGGCTTGGCCTCCTCCATGGGCTCCTTCAGCTCCTCGGGCTGGCTGTACACCGGGGCAGGGTAAGGCTGGGAGGGCAACTCCCCTGAGGTTGCTGTGCTCTTGTCTTCATGCTCACTGGATTCTGCAGAGACAAGAGCCGGGGTCAGTCTCTGGCCTCTCAACAATGCGCCCGACAGAGGGTCAGGTCCCAAGGCCTCAAACACGTACGCGTGACCTTGTGTGGCAGAAGAGGGTTTGTAGGTTGTTTCATTACCTTGGAGAGAGGGGACTAGCTCTGCTGGTCTAAATGGGCTCCCTGGAAGTACACAGGTTCCCAGAAGCACAGAGGTCCCCTGGAAGCACACAGGTCCCCCAGCAGCACACAAGTACCCAGAAAAGGAGATGGGACTGAGAAGAGGAGCCAAGGAGCAGCAGCATAGCTAGCTTTGAAGACAGGAAAGTGGGACCACAGAAGGAAACTAACAAAATCAACCAAAAACAACACAGATGTATACTTAGCAAATGTTGGAGACAGACCCACAAGCCCAAGCACACTGAACAGGAGCTCCAGAAAAATGAAAAAGAGCATAGGGAAGAAATAAGCCATCAAGAACATTGAAGTATTAGTTTAACCATGTCATCACCCCTCTGCAGAGACAGAACCCAAAACAGGGGGAGAAGAGGACAAAATAAAAGAAAGAAGAGACAAATCCTGCATAATATAGTCCAATGGAAACTGAGGATGATTCCAGTTCTTTAAATTTATAATATGTAATAAAGGGAGGTTTCGGAAAAAGAAGAAAATGTACGAGAAACCTAGTTCCAGCAGGAGTCCTACATCTTTATTTTAGGAGAGTTCAGGTTTTGAAGGTTAGAGAAAAGGCAGGGAAATTAAGACACTCTGAAGGTGTAGGAACTACCTCACAGGGAGAGACAGTGAGCGAATGAAGCAGTCTGAGGTTGCATTTTCCCAGGATGAGCTTGTTGGCCAAACATTTGGGTTGAGGTGTAGGCTTAATTATACAATAGACATTTCTGAAATGTTCTTGAATGTGTATTTCTCTGAGCTATTTATGGTTTTGTTTTTTCCATTTAGCTTTTCTGGCACTACAAACAGACCATGAGTCTTACTTATCAGGGAAATGTAAAGTAGGTACTCTATAGAAAAAGAAAGGTCGGGAGAGTAAATGAGGAAACCTATGCTGTGTAGAAGATCCCCATGGGGCCGGCCTAACCCTGAGGTACATGGAGAGGCTGGGAGGCTGAGGCAGCTGAGGTGAGGAGATGACACCACCTTGGAAATAGGAAATTGTGCAACTGTTTGAGAAGAATCAGCTTATTAAAATGAAAATATAGATTCCAAAGCACATATACTTCAACTCCATTATCCTGATGTGAGACTATTTTCTCTAGAAATAAATGCATTACTCTGTAAAGATACTTGTATCCTAATACCTGTGGCAGTATTGTTTGTAGTAGCAAGCCCCTAAAAACAATAGGATTCCTCTTAATAAGACTATGATTAAGTAAATTGTGTTTGTCCTTGCCATAGAAAACTATGTAGTTTAAGAACAATGAGTGAGATCCATCTGTGTTGAGAGAGAATGATGCTTATTATTAGTAGTAGAAGTAATCTAATACAACAGATTGTCAGTCGATTACCTCCGGCAGGACTTTAGGACTGCAGAGGGAGTTTTCTTCACAAGTCCTTGCATCCATTGGCTATTTAGCATTTTTACAACATCAAGAATTAGTAAACACAGCTCAAAAGTAGAAAGACAGCTTTTTCTCAGTATCAGTTCCTGCGGCCAATTCCTCTCATCTGCGTCACACTAGGGAGTGATAATAAATTATGTATCGAGAATGAGGAAACATAAGAGAGCCCTATAAGCATTCCCCCCTTTGCTCTTAAAAAACAGGAATTAGAGGAATAATATGGCCGTTGGAGTGCAGTCTCCTGGCTAAGTCCTCATGGATATATTGAACTTGACAGGTTGTGCAAGCAAGAGCCTCATTTCCTCTCTGCGGCACCATATCAGTATCTAAGCACCATTGCACAGAACATACCAGACATCATGCTATGGCCAAACTGCAAGTCATGCTCTGAACATAGTCGTTACTCAATATTTGCTTCATCAGTATTTACTGAGTGCTCCCTCCCTACCAGACACCCAAGATGGAAGAGCGGACAAGAGAGAGTGATTTTCACTTTTGCGGGACTAGACACGCCATGCGTGGCCTTCCCACACCTTCAAGTGTGATGACAGCTACCAAAAGGGAAAATGAGACTTGCACATAGGTGCTCACCTAACACCGAATCATATAAAATCCAGGGGAGTTTCTTGTCCAATACTACTATCACATCTGAGACTTCTTTCAGATGAAGTTAGGGAGTGATGTCCTGGACTGGGACAGCCTTGCTGCCAGCACATGGATAGGACTGCAGCCTTGGAGCAACAGGAAGGTATTCATGAGTCTCAGGCAAGCGCAAGACAACACAGCACTTTCGTTTTCTACCAAGAACCTGAACTGCTCTGAGGACATAAAGAAGGCAAGAGCAGACGTCTTTAGATGGTTTCAGCCACGCCTGTGCTGCAGGCAAGAGATACTGTTGGCACGGGGATGGGAAATAGATTTGCAAAATATTTAGAGTATAGAATTTTGTCCATTTTCTTTAAATTTTAATACAAGTAGATAATAATAAAAATATAAAAGCTGTTCTATGAAAAATAATTTGTTGTAGAGAATAGTGATGGTGAATACATTGTGTATTGGTGTCTATTTTCACAGATTGGACAAATAAGAAAAAAGGGATAGTTGTGGTGACCCTGGTGGTGGTGGGACGTTCACTGAGATAGGGACAGGAGGGGGGCAGGACTCTATGGCAGGGCAGACGGTGGGCAGACTGGGTACACTGAGGCAGAGGCCCGCGTGGAGATGCTGCGTGCGGGAGCGCTCGCTGGTAAGGGTCCACTTGAAAGATCATGGCAGATGGCAGGACTGCAGCATAATTTAAGCCACGGAAGCTTCCAAGACAGACAGCCTGGGAGAGGAACTAAGGATTCCCAGATTTCTCTGCTGGATGAGAAGCTCCAACATATGACAGTCACTGAGGAAAAGGACCCAGCGAGGGCAGATGAGGAAAGCAGCTGAGGAAGTAACAGGAGGCAGGTGACCTTGGTCAGAGAAGTGAAGCCACGGACAACAAGGAAAAAGCAACCAGTGGACCACAGCTTCCGGGTCCTGTTGGCAGAGCTGCCAGTTAGGGCAGCATTTATGGTGGGGTGATGGATACAAAGGTAGGTTAGAGTGGGCAGAAAAGGAGAAAATGAATTATATACGCAGATGGAAAATTAGCCCAAGAAGGTTAGCTACACACAAATAAATGTCCTACTGCGGTATGACACTGTCAAGAGAAAGTTAAGTATCTCTTGGAAAAAGGTCTAGTTTTTGAAGAAGTGTGCGGTCTTACTTGTACCACAGATTACTGGGGGCAATGTTCTCCCAGTTTATCTCTTTGTCATTCATTTCTTTTTTTTTTACGTTACCTACTCTTTATATTATCAAGCATGAATTAAAGGCCCATCATGTGGGAGGTACTTGATGAGATATTGAAAAGGGAGAGGAAAATCCTCTTGATCAGGGTGTGAGCAGCAGGGTTGAGAAGGAAGCAATTCTTAGATTTGCCTCCCCTAGGAAACAAAAAGACAAGAATGGGGTGTGCGGAGGACCTTAACATTCCCGCCTCTGTTCACGAAGGTCAATCTGACGATGTAGTGTGTAGTGTGAGCCCAAGCTCCAGGAACAGGAATCAATCTAATGCACCGCCTGGCTGCAGGGAGCCAGGGAAAGTCTGCCGCATGGAAGCAGGGCCTGGGACAGGCAGGGTAGGACAGTCACACAGGAAGCAGGGGTTGGATTATTCTTCCAGGTAACATCGTTCCGATCAGTTATTCCAGCCCTGCCGGGCAGCGGGGGTCACAGGTGGGTGAGGCTGCATTCAGTGACTTCCAGCAGTGCAGCCTGCATGGTGGTGAGCAGTGCTTTCCCTGAACATGTTCACCACGTGGAGCTCAGTCATGAATGAATCCCGGGACACAACGGAGCTGCAGACAACTGTCTAGGAAGACAGAGAAGTGCCAGTCCCGAGGCTGCTGTCAGAGGGACTCCAAGGCTGCCCAGCTGGGGAGAGGAGGAGCTTAGCTCTTATTTTTATGGTACTAGGAAATGACATCGATCAATGTATTAGCTTTACACATTTTTATTGAGAGCATACTTCAACCCAAACACTGGGCCAGGAAATAAGTAGTCACAGTGTAGCCTGAAGGTGATGGAATGGTTTGCTGGGGTCGCAAACAGACTGAATGACTTAAACAGATGTTTCCCATCACACGGTTCTAGAAACTAGTAGTCATCGATCAAGGTGTTGGTTGGGCCATCAGCATTTGGAGGTGCAAGGAAAGGACCTGCTTCAGGGTTTGCTCACCTCTGGGAGTTCGGTGGCTTGTGTCAGCAACATTTCAGTCACCTTATGTCGTTTCTCCTAGGAGAAGTCTGTGGGATTGCTACTGGTTCTATTCCAGGGTCTCCCTGTAGCTAATTATGCCTACAATAAGCCCATTTCCATCCAAAGTTACTTCCTGAGATTCTAGGTGCTACGGTTTGGGTTTACATGTTCTCTCAAACCCTCCTGCGGTCATAGATGGTTGAATCTGGAGTATGATGCTAGGATTAAGGGTGTGTGGTCACTAAACCACTACATGGGAGTGTTTGGTTTGGCACCGCCCAACCTCAGTAGTCTAGAGTTTCGCGTTTACTTTTGCTGGACACCAGGGGGCGCTACTGACCTACGAACTTGGCATCCCTTTGGCACGTTTGAGGGGACTAATTCACAGTGAAGGCAGTGGCTCAGCTCTGCAGCCCTAGGCCGAGGCCTATGCTCCTCCTGCATCCTTGAGGAGAGTGCTCCTTTGATCTGGATCTGCCTGCGACAGTGCTGCCCACCCCGGTGCCAGAGGCGGGTAGAGCGAGCGGAAGATTCTCTGGTTTCCGCAAACCTGACAGTCCCAGCAGAAAGCAAGCCCACTGCACACATTCAAGGTTTCCTTTTGTATCTCCGGTGGAGAATGCTCACGGCCCTGGTGGGAGCCGAGGTCTGAAGTTAGAACTGAACCCCAGGATCTTGCGGACGAGCTAACACTTGAGGCTGGACGTGGACCAGAGATAACATTATCGCATGTGATTTTTAATAAGATACCATCACTGGGTCCTATCGTAGGTCCCATGTACTGTGCTGTCATTTTATAGAATTGATTTTTGATTTTCCATAGATTGTATGCTGCAGTAAAAGTTGCAATCGCGGTCTTCAGAGGGAAGTGGTGACGCGGCCGCCTCTGCACCTCGGAACCGCAAGCCGAAGAAGCCAGACCGCAGGTGAGACGGGTAGAGAGATGGCGAGCGCTACATGTGTACCCAGTGCATGATAACTGACTTCTTCTGCTCATCACCTTAATAAAACTTTCCTTTTATTTATTTACTTTTTAAAAATTGATGTTATTGCTACATTTTATATACACATCATGATCACACTCGACTGAGAGTTTGTAGTGTACATGATGTGTAGCTAAGCACACAAGCGGTGCAGAGTTCAAGTGCAGGGGCGAAGGCAGGTCAACTCCGTCCGCTGCAGCCTCAGTGCCCGCCCAGCACTTCCGGTCCGTCAGAGACCCGGTTGTGCGCGCTGGTTTCTAAGGTTGAGTTAGTAGGTGGACTTCATGTGATTCCCCATGCTTAAAAATACACAATAAATTCTTTACGATATGAGATGTACAGGAATGATCTCTAAACACTCTGGCACATATATACATCATGTGTGTGTGTGTGTGTGTGTGTGTATATATATATATATATATATATATATATATATACCATATATGTATATGATTTTTTGAGATGACAACAAATAATTCTCTTTGCTATTTGCATCCAAGAAAGAAACACAATACAGAATAAAATATAAGAAAAAGAGGAAGTTAGTACTACGCTTCTGCTTTTTGAGATTAAATATCGATAGAGAAAACAAAAATTAGCTATTCTATAAGGAAATTATTTTTGTCATTCATTAGCAAATTAGATCAATTACATCTACCCAGGGGGTAGCCCAGGAAAATGAGAATTAGTAAGGCAGTATTCTTAATGCTTCAAAAATTATATTCCACCTATATCTAAAATCCAGAATTGATTGTAAATTATATGTAGAAACAAAAGAGTAATATGAAATATTATGAAAAGAGAAAATTAGTGAACTGTGTGTGGAGAATGATGAGGAAAAAGATTTCTCAAGATAAACTGACTTGGAAAGAATCACTACAGAGGCTTAAGAAAGGAAATTATTTTCCATTAATAGGAAGAAGAATTGCTTCAATTCACATATTTCCTTCCTTCTCCCATATTTAATTTTTAATATTTTAATAAAAGTGGGCTGAGATGACAGCAATAATAATCCTCATGGATCTGAAGCTGCATATGCTTTTTGATTTTCACAATGAAAATAATTCTGCTGATATTTATCATACAGAAACAAGGCGCTCAAATCCCCAACAATGCTGGGGCTGAAAGAAACCAATGCACATATAAAAAATACTCAAAGACCACAGCAAGATAAGAAATAAAAAGAATAGAGCACGCATATACAATATATCTTAGTGCTTGCTTGCAAGTGTGCATCTGAAAAAACTCAGAAGAGTACCGTGTGAAATACCACGTGATCGTGTGAAGTTTCAAAGGGTCTAACAGAGAAGAGGACGGCTTTATTGGCTACTTAGCATGAGCATTCCAGTGCTTTCTTCAGCATCAACATAGAGTGGAGGTGTTTTTTAATGAGGACAAGAAGCCAGTTGACAGGAAAAAATGAAAGGTGCCATTTTCAGAAAAAAGACCACAAAGAATCAATGAGTGCTGGACAGGCCCTACCCAGAGCCGTCCCTGAGTCCCCAGGGAGAAAGGCCAGCCCGCCTATGTAGAACCAGGCAGTGCCACCCTTGACCAGTGTGGGCAGAACCTCACACCAGGAATCATAACCACTTCTCTGAGGAGACGTAGGGGGACAAACGATGACAAGCTGAGCAAAGCACAGACTCCAGGAAACCTTGGAGAACCAAGGACCGTTGACACTGCTCTGGTCCCTGGTTTCTTGAGGTGCTGGCCTGGCCATTCTAGCTTGTGTCTCTCACCCAAAGACACTGGAGCCTCAGAGCAGTGAAGGAACTCTCCTTGAGTGAGGCTGAGGTCAAGCCCCTGAAAGCACTGACTGGGTCGAGGAGGTGCCTTCGGAGGAATCCCAGTCAGCCTGGCTGCAAAGTGAGCCTGCTTGACTTCCCAGGATGGGCCTGGAAGCCCCCTGATTTCCTGTTTTGATTCCGGACTTTCGATGGTGAGTTTAGTTCATAGCCACAAACTCTAAACCAGTCTCCTTGTCCCTTTCATCATACCTAGATGCTCTGAGCATGTTACCTTAGAGCACATTAACTTTAATGTGTAAAGAATTCAAAATGTCCTCCATGTATAAACAGAATATCTAACTTTGTTTTTATGCTTTTCAGTTTTTTTGTTTTACTTGTCCATGTTTGCAGTAAACAATGATCACACACCTTGTGGCGAGTTGACACACGTCCGTAACAATCTTGGTTCTTTCTCTTCCCCCTTTCCAAGCACTCTCACCCTTCGCTCCATCTTTTCACCTGCTTTCCAATTGCAAAATATCTCTCTTTACTTCCTACCTTTTATTTTGTTGTTTATTTATATTTGGGGTTTCTCACTTCCGAGAAACCATGTGATATTTAAACGCATGTGTCTGATTTATTTCACTTAACAAGATGGCCTTGAGGTGCATCCATTTTCCTACACAAAGCTCAGGTTTGTCCCGCTTTATGACAGAGTAGTGCTCCACTGTGTGCGAATACCACATTTTATTTATCCATCAGTTGATGAGCACACAGGCCTCTTCCAAGGTTCAGTTATTATGAACTGCGCTTTTTAAGCACGGCTTTGCACATACCACTGCAATGTGATGCCGTTCACTGTCTTCAGAAGACACTGAGAAGGGAACTAGCGCAGTGAAACGCAGTCTCTAGTTGTAGTTTCTTGAGGACTCTGTATGCTGATTTCCACAGTGGTTGCATTCCAAGAATGTAGAAAGGTTTCCCCTCAACAGAAGTTTCATTAGCATTTCTTATTATTTTGTTTCATAATGATACCTAAAGGTAAATCTGAGCTAAGATGAAATCTCAGCATTGTTTTAGTTTGCATTTTTCTAAGACCAGCGATGGTGAACATTTCTTCATGTCTGATTTGGCCATTTGTAGGCAGTAGATTTAAAATAGCCCAGAATTCTCTCCATTCAATGGACAGATAACACTCAGTAGAGCTTTTAGGAGCGAGATCATAAAATTAAATATGCTTAAAAAACAAAAGGAGAAAAAGAAGATAAAGGCCTGAGTGGCTACACACATCACTCTCTGTGAACTCACGCTAAAATAAGCTGGGCACCGGCACTGGCCATTTCCGAGTGGGGCACTCTTCCCAGGAGAACAGCCAGATTCACGGGGAACATAACTCTCTGGTGGTGACAGCCGCATTCACAGAGGCGGCCGGGCGGTGCCGCGGGTCCCTAATGGTGAACTGAGATCATCGCCCGGGACAGTGGACGCATAAGGGACGCTCTGTTTGCTCGCTGGGAGCCCAGTTCACCCACACTGATGGCGGCTGGGGCCGGAGGTGGCTCTGCGGGTTCACACTGTGTTCCCTTTGTTGGGGAAGGTAGCTCTCACGGGCCCACTCCTCGTGCAGTGTGTGTGTGTGTGTGTGTGTGTGTGTGTGTGTGTGTGCGTGTGTGTGTGTGTTTGTGTGCAGACTCAAGTGCTTTTAAAATACATGTACATTTCTAATTCTTTGCACTAGGCTCACTAATAGCTGGTGAAGAGAAGCTACAGATAATGGTGAATTACTTTCTGGGAAAGGTCTGCAAATAACTGAAAGAAAAGACATTGCAGAAATCTTCCTCCAGTCACTACGGTTTATGGGACTGTGCTTTTCTGAACCAAAGTCCAATCCAAAAAAGAAAAATTTTATCTATTTATCTATTATGAATCAGCTATTTTTGGTATTTTCAAAATTATGGAGGTTAAATAATTCTTATATCTGAAAATATTTTTAAAAAGCTATATATTACATACTTTATACAATTATCAAGAGAAAATAGGTTCAAACTCTGAAAACACTACATTGAAGACAATGAATAGCATAAAATAATCTTGAAAAAACCAAGTCACATTGATTCAATACAACTTTGATATTCTTTCAGAGTTAGATATAACTGACTAAAATATAAAGGTTTACTAACAATTTGAAATATTTAAATAAACATGCTAATCACTGAGACAAGTAAACAGAAGTGGAAAATCAACCCTTGTCAGGGAGGGACATATACTTATGATGAAAAGTTTCCCGCACATTCTGGCTAATTAATAAACCATCTCATGAATGGAAGATCCGAATTCTATCACACTGACTCAGAGATGGGAAGTTGCAACTTTCTGTCACGGTACTAAACAAGTAACTCCTAGAAAATGTTTTGAAATGTTATTGGTTTTAGAATCAAAGAAGGGAAGATCTAGCTGTAGAAGTAGCTTGGTGAGACAGGTGAAATGGTTTGGAGTGTGACGTATGTTCAGTAGCAGGGAAGTTTTGAAGGGACTCATGGCAGTCAAAGTTAAAAGAGATGTTTGGTCAAATCAAGGCGGCCCTGAGCCCAGGAAAACCAAACCAGAGCACACAAGCTCGTGCAAGTTTTCAGAAGGAGAGTGGGATAAAGAGTGTTCATCTGATGAACCAAGAATTTTTTTAACCTCACAGAGGGAACTAAGCTCACTTGTATTTGACTTCCAAAAGTAAAAGCAAAAAGAAGCTTTTTGGCGAGTAGATGTTTACCCTGCCACCTTTACAGGTAGAATAATGGTCATCTGTGTACGTGCCACTAAGAAATGCATTGATGCTCATATTTGGTTATCTGGAACTCAGGATAGCACAATAGCCAGGAGCATGAGTTCTGAACTGGAAGTTCCTATGTATTATTTCAGTTACCTAGTAAATCGTTTAACTTTGGTGGGGTTTTGTTTGTTTGTTTGTTTGTTTTTGTTTTTTTAGGTTTTTTTGAGACAGGGTCTTGCTTTGTGGTTCAGGCTGGCCCTGAGCTCAGCCTCCAACTCACATCACAACAATCCTCCTGCCTCTGCCTCCCGAGTGCTGGGATTACAGGTGTGAGCCGCCATGCCTGGCACTGTGGTATGTGGCTGCTGCTGGGGGTGAGTCTCCACACCCAGTATGGTATGTGGTCACTGGGGATCGAACCTGGGTCCTTGTGCTTGCAAGACAGGCGCTGGAACCACTGAGCTAACTCTCCAGCCCTGGTGGGTTTGTTTTTTAATCAGCAGACTAGTTGCTAGTTATTGGGACCAATGGGAAAGATAATGAACTGATTCCTATAATGAGGTCAGACAATTTCCAGTACATGGTAAACACTCAAAGTGATCTCATTGTCATCTCACTCATTACTGTTACCAACATTGTTTTGTAATGGGATAAAATCACCTCAATAAGTTTCCCTCCACCCTCAGATGTGCCTGACTGAATACCATGCCAGCACTCTGAATTAATCTGATATTTGTCATTATACTTGTTAGTTAACAGAGCAGTGCTAGCTGAAACATAAATGGCCATTTTCTCAGTATTCACAGAAATCTGCAGTTGGTAAATTGCATAGGGAGAAGACAAAGTTTGTGCTGAAAAAATGTAAAGCTCAAGAATGTGGATTGTTGGGAAATCTCCAAGAGAGAAGTTTGAAAACACTTCTGAGACTCAGTTGGATAAACTGAATGACAAGCAAAGACCTAAAAATGGGAGTGGTGAGAAGATTTGTCCCCGGGTGATGTCGATTTTCTGGTCGGGGGCTGTTCTTCCCACCTTTGAACACTGGGTCAGGAGTGGTCTAGCCCACTTGTCTCACCCTCAGCAACACTTAAGTGTCATGTGCCAGGCCTGGCTGACATAGCCACCATGGGTGGCATCTACTGACCATCCAGCTATTCACTCCTTGTACTGAGAAGTCCAGAGGTGGCCGTATGCCCTGGGATCATCAACAAGAGTCCAATTCAGACCATTTTTTGAGGCCATTAAAACCACAGAATGACCCCATCCTTGTGACAAAGGCACAGATAGACAGGAATCCTGCCACCTGGATACATTACAGTCCGTCGCATGGTCACCAGAACTCCAGTTTAAGAGTCCAGGGTTCTAGCCATTCAAAAGACTGAAGCAAGGAGAGTCACATACTTAATGTCAACTTGGGGACTTAGCGAGGCATGTTTCAAAATAATTACGGCCCAAATGCTTTCTTATTTTTGTGTAGTGTGAATTAAAAATGGTTAGGGGTGTGGTTCAGTGGTAGAACATTTGCCAGATCCTGGACTCCATCCGTAGCACTAAGAAAGCAAGCAAGCAAACAGGCCAGCAAACAAGCAAACAAGCCAAGGAAGGAGGGGCAAGAAGGGGGAAGAGAAATAGTTGAAATCCATAATCCGGGCTTCACCTGCAGATTTATTTTACACTTGGACCACAGGGCATCAGCCAGCAAGAAACACTGTTCTGTGTTCTCTGACTGCCAGCCGGTGCTTCCTTGGGGATTACGTCTTCAAAACAGCTGAGATCTTGTCTTTTTTTTTTCTTTTTCTTTTTTTGAGACAGAGTATTACTTTGTAGTTCAGGCTGGTCCTTAACTCAGCCTCGAGCTCAGCAGTCCTCCTGCCACTGCCTTCCAAGTGTCAGCATTACAGGCATGAGCCACCTCGCGTGGCACTGTGGTTTGTGGTATTGATTGCTGGTGGGTGTGAGTCTCCATGCCCAGCACTATTGTATGTGGTTACCAGGGATCGAACCTGGGCCCTTGCACTTGGAAGGCAGGTGCTGGAACCACTGAGCTAAATCCTCGGCCCAGATCTTGTCTTCTTAATATCAAAGATCAACTACGAAGACTGTACTATTTATTTAAATTAATTTTACTTATATTATGAAAAGCAAATATTTTGACAAAGACACTTCTGAATCATAAAAAGAGGAAGGAGGCTAATCACTTGAATACTATGTGGTAGAAAAGTCACACAAATTACTTATAGTGATTTTAGCATCTGTGTTGAGCAATCAATGCTTTGCTAAACTGAGAGAATATCTTTTTACCCAGTTTACCCTCCAGGGTAATCAAAATGAAAATGCTTTTTAACGTTTCACATCTGATGGGTACAGATTAGGTTTGGTCTCCTTGTGCTCACTTTATGTTTAATTAACACTTTAAAAAATTAATTAAATAATTTTTTTATGGTACCAGGGATCAAACTCATGACCTTGCATTTGCAAGGCAGGCATGGTACCACTGAGCCAAATCCCTAGCCTGGATTAGCTTTTTTGTGGTTTTTTTGTACTAGAGATTGAATTTCAATAAAAGCTTTTTATAGTTATTTTGAAAAACAAAGATGAAAAATAAGCTTACAAAGCTTTGCTTTGATATAATTGAGCCATGAAAATTCAAATACTAACTCAGTAGAGAAGTATCACAGTGAAAAATAAAAGCACAGATATCAAAATAATAGCAAGAAGTGTCTTATGAATAATAATAATACACACTCAAGGCATGTGTGAGAACATATTTTCAAGAGCTTTAACACAGCTGTGGCCTTTCAGTGCCTGCTGATATGCCACCATGAAATGTTACTTACGAAATCAAAAGTTGGAAGACTTACTCCAAGAGGCTAACAGGGCAACATTAATTTATGAATTGTATTATGAAAAAGCTATTTTCAGTGTTTTATTAGTAATAAGCAAAAGAAAAGAAGTAAAGCCATATGCAGCATTTCAAGAATATAGTTTCTTAAGTATTAAGTTAAAAAGCCTCACAACTGTATAAAATTATACTCATGACCTCTAAGCCTTTAAAAGCCTTAAGCCATTCACTGTATTGCCATTCGTATTATATAAGGGAAACCAAAAATTAAGAAAAAGGATGGATATGTCAGATTTACAGCTATTAAGTTGGGTGCAAGAATCGTGTCTTTTCCATTCGATATCATAATCTTTTCTCTCTGAAGATAATTGTAATATATTTCTACCTGAATGCAATGAGTTTACATACATAACTCACACACACTCACATACACACACGTGCCAACCTCAGGAAGAGCAAGGCCTGAGGCCCCGGGCCCCGTGCAGGACCAACCTGGCGTCACGACCACTCCGTTCCCGTTGACCACAGACCTCTCCTCCTCCTCCTCCTCCGGAGGCTCTATACTCGCTTTCTCCATGTTGCTCACTGACTTGTTCCTCTTCCGTTTGCCCTCGGCGCTTGGAGTGGCTCCTGGAAGGATCTGGTCTGTTACATTTAACAATAATGGTGCTGGTTCAGCTGGAGGCTTCGGGGTCCCGTAGTAATTGTCTGTAAATGACACCAAAATATTTTAGAGTCACTCTCTCTTCAGCTGTGACCATGACTTGTAAACAATGGTAAATGTGCCCCATTTTATACATATATAGACATGCACACAGACACATATTATTTGATATTATACACACATATATATAATGTGTATACATATATACATATATCTTTGTCATTTCTATCGAATTAGGCTTTAATGCTTACGTGTATACAGTGGACCCTTGAGTTACAGCTGGCCTGAACAACTTGAGAGGTGGTCAGAATTTTAGTTTTAACTTATGAACCAAGCTGTCAGTTAAGACTTGAATGCCGGCTGCTTGTGCTTCAAGATGTCTCAGATACAGATTTTACCCTGAAGGAGTCTTGTAAGGAACGTGACAGCAGCTTTTCCTGGTGGGGCTAACTACAAACCCTGGGACAGGGTCTCTCTGAGGACACAGGTCTGCCTGTGTACAGGGAGAGGTTGACGGCTGTGCACAGGAGCCCGACCAAGCTCAGTTACAACCAGCCCTCAGGAACAAATTGAGTTTGTAAGTCAAAAGACTCCCGGAAATTAATCTTTTTTGGTATTATGTTTGCTTTAAACCAAAGTACAGTCATATATTATTCCTAAATGGCACACAGGTAATGTCAAAATTGTTTAAGAAAATTTCTGGTAACAAGACGAGTATAAACTTTTAGAAATAATTACGTTAAGACTGCAGGTAATATTTGCTTTTGGGTTTTACTGCTGCTGTTTGACTCTCACTGCTAGAGAAAATCGGGAGATCCTGAGTCTTGCTCCCGTCTTCGCCCAGGGCGACCCTCCCCGACCCGGCCCCCGCGCCGAGGTGCTGAACTTCGGGGTCTTTGTTTCCATCGGTCTGAGCTTTTGTCACAGAGACCAACTCACACCCAGGTCTGTAGTGAGACGCTGGTCGCCATAAGCGTGGAGCAAACGCTTACTAAGCGAGAAGTGTAGATATTCGCCTTTATATGCTGGAGGCAAATCTCTTATTGGAAATATTTCTGAGGATTGTTGGTAAAAAAGCGCGTGTGTTGTTTTGAAGTGAATCTCACATTTTTCGCACCGACTGCAGGCCCACGTTGGCGTGGTCCGTTAATGGAGAGACCTGGGCCTGTCCTCCTCCCTTGCTGAGGGTTCCGCAGTATGAAGTCGGTGCTGGGGTGAGGAGCCGGTCAGGGGCGTCAGCACCCTCCCGCTCAGGGGCCTGGAGGGCAGCCTGCGGCCAGGAACGGGCTCCTCCTCCGGAGACCTGGGGTCAGAATCCGCTTCTCTGCACCACTGCAGTGTGCACAGTCGCTTAGACAGGCCGAGGGACTGAGCCCGGGGCGGGAGGGCGCCACGTCCGCTCTCTCCGCCTGCCCCGCCTGCCTGCTGAGGCCGGGGCAGCTGCGGCCAGAGGGCCGGTGCCCGAAGCCCCGGCTCCCTCCTGTCTCCACACAGGCGGTGGCAACATGGGGAGACAGCTCTGCGTTGTAACATGGCTCCTGTAGATGAAGTACTGTGTTTTTCTTTACAGAAGTCCGCAAAGTAGATGACACACATGTTGGTAGTTTGCTGATTTGATTTAGAGTATTTCAAACCCATGGAATCTTCCTATGTCCTGGCCAGAGTCTGAACAAACACTGCTAGTCGCTCGCTGGAGACTGAGGATCTGTTAAAGTCCAGCCGCGTGAAGGGCAAGACAACCCGCGGTCCCTTGCCCTGCTTTCTGTGGACTCGCACTTCTTGTCTCATAAACAAGATCGAAGCCAGTAAATAATTCATGAACCATCACCCAGTATTCTATCAAGTAGTGCTTTGAGGTCTGACACGCTTGAAATATACATAGTACTAGTAAAAATGGATCACACTTTCGACTTTTCCCTTGTCTTTTGACTTTCACATCTCCCTGAGGTAGCCAACTCTTTACTAATTATGGATAAGTACATAGTATAAGCTAAAATAAATATATATTAATACATCTGTTGAATTCATATTATTAATTACATTTTTGGTGTGGTATGTCTTAAACTATACAGTAATGTTTTTATACAATATGTTTACAAAAGTAATACATCAGAATAAGTCTTGGGTGTAAAACTAGGTAAGATGTTACAATCATCTTCATTAGCAAAAAATAGCAGTTTAAAAGAAAACAAGAATGATCCAGACAGTATGTAATTTGAGAGACATGACTACAGGAATAAGCTGCTGTGTCAAACCAAGAATGTTGCCCTATTGTCGGAGAGACACCTGGAGCACCCAGCAGTCACGTGACCACCCCCCTGGAGTGACTCTGCAAGCTGGTCTTTTCAGAAAGGTGTTTTCAGAAAAAAATAAGAAGAAAAATCAACTGTTTTAAAATAGAATTTGTAAATATGCTCTCACTAAGAATGAAGTGCCTCTATGCAAGGTAGTGCTAGGATTTAGTAAGTCTCGAATCTCAGATCTTGAAAGACAAACTCCTCCAAAAATTTGCAACAAAATGTGAGATTTCATGACACAGATACCAGGATAGGGATAAACCTGACTTTGAATCCTGGTCGCTGTCATCCTCCTCCGCTTCATATCCTTAAGCTGGCTCAATGCTGATGACTCCAGGCACTCAGAGCCGCAGCGTGGGTGTGCTGGCGCATGTCCGTCTTCCCCGGACTTGGAGGCTGAGGCAGGAGGATCATCTCCAGACCTCACCTCACAGTTACCAATATTTTACAAAAGCAACAGTAACTATTTCTATTATTACCAGAACCACCACCACGCGCCACAAGGCATTTCACATATGCTGTCTTGTCTCAGGTGGGGACTAGAGTAACCCAGCCCACGGCGCTCTCACATAGATCAGTGCCCGGGATGGGTCGGATGTGTGAGACCTGAGACTGCTCTTGGCATTTATTCATCTCTGAATGGTACGAGGTTGTTCCGCTGCCTCAGGTAAGAAAATGGAATCTCAAAGAAATCAAGCCATTTCCCAGGATCATCTATAAGGCAAGTGAAAAACCTACACCAGCCTGGTTGAAGATGTAGCTTTTTCAAGTACTATGTTATCCCTCATGAGACAAAAATAAAAGGAGGGACGTAAGTTTCGGTCGGCTCAGAATTACACAAAAGGACTGCACTTAAAGCCAATTGGTGAGCACGAAGTATCAGTTTCAAACGAGAGAAGCAATATTGCCACCAAATTATATGTAGGACACTTCACATGATTTCCCCAACACATCTTCTAAAAATAATATTGTGCACAATTAAAGGAAAAGAAGGACAGATTGGCTTTTCTAGAACCCTTTTCATCAAATTATTTGTAAAGAATAATCTATAAATCAGGACTTTAATATCTACATATTATGGCCTCAAAATACAGAAATTATCCAGACTCTGTCTGTTGACATCACCCATAAACTCATACAGACTCATTTTAAAGTAATGTCTGAAAAATAAAGGCGGTGATTACTGGAGAAGCCTCAATGTGCCAATCAGGGTGCGGACCCTACTTCTGACATTGCAAAGAGAAATGCTTTTTATAAATTTGAGTAAGAGTCATCCGAACTGTGAGCAATTTATAAAATAACAGCAAAACCATGTCACTGTCACTTACAGCACAGGGTAAAGGACGGAAACTATCACAAGGTTGGTTCCTGGTTTCACCCTTAAGGGGTCCTTCCCTACCTGATGCCAACCCCGCACCCCACACCCCAGCAAGATGGGAGTGTCTTGTGGGTAACCATTCACGTCTGTGCTGGAAACCCCCCACAGAATCACGCCTGTGCTTTCTCCACATTTGGCTAAATAAGGTTTTTACAGAAGTCTTCAGCTCAGTTCTTTATCCCTTCTAAAACTTTCTGTTCTTAGTAGTACCTGTGTACAGCACGCGGTGGCTGCGTCCCGTGTGGGGAGGTGGGCTGGTCCACAGGGCGTCTCAGTTCTCACGGCCCCATCTCTGGGACCTTCCTCTTTTGTAGAAGATTTGTCTCCCTGTTTCTTTTTTTTTTTTTTATTTGAGACAGGGTCTCGCTTTGTGGTTCAGGCAGGCCCTGAGCTCAGCCTCAAACTCACATCACAATCCTCCTGCCTCTGCCTCCCGAGTGCTGGGATGACAGGCGTGAGCCACCACGCCCGGCACTGTGGTATGTGGTACTGGTTGCTGCTGGGGTGAGTCTCCACGCCCAGTATGATATGTGGTGACCGGGGATCGAACCTGGGTCCTTCCACTTGGAAGACAGGCGCCGGAACCACTGAGGTAAATCCCTGGCCCTGTCTCCCCATTTCTTGTAACCACCTTTTATTTTGTTCTTACTTATATTTTGGATTTCTCATGTAAGATCCATGTATAAAGAATGTGTGGCATCTCAGTTTATTTTAATAATGCTTTGTCTTTTCAAGGTTTTCCACATTTGAAGTCAATGGTAAGGTCAAGGGGGATAAAGGAATAGAAAGCTGTTTCAATGTATTTTAAAATATCCCTTTTTGGTATCGCCAGTTTTGTTGGTCAGATAACAAGACAGTTTGTCCCGAGATGTGCCATATTCTTTGTGCTTTAAATTCTGCTGTTATGACAGTTGGTGGGAGAGACAGCGAGGACCAGCGTGAGGTGTGAGGAAACGCAGTCGCCAGCAGCAACACCCGAAATACCTTCACTTACTTGAACACTGTCTCTTTAAACTAACCTGTTTTCATGATCAAAATGTAACTGACAGATTCACTTTTCCTCTTACACTGTATCTCAGATGTGGCTTCCGTGGCTACAGTCGCTTCACCGTCATATGGCATGTGTAGGTTTTACTGCCAATAACTGTGGATCACTCCAAAGAGGACTGCATGCGGCAGGATTTATATAAAACAGTGTTTGTTTTAGAGACACTTCAGAGATTAAAGTCATGGCCCCATTTCCCCCCAATATTCTCGCTGCTTTTCTGTCCACCTCGGCAGTCAGGAAGAGTCATTTTGGATAAGGGTTGAACGGAAGAGCTGCGACTCCCACAGAGAATGTGAGCATGTGTGTCCCCAGCTCAGCCCTGGGGCCCCCGAGCTGGAGAACTTGGTCTTGTGGTGCAACAGTATGTGCCAAAATCCAAGTGGTTGGGAATTGTATGCATTTATTTTCTCTCTTGCACAGAGTCTGATCCTTGGCCATAAGGGCATCTGTGCAATTTATCTCTGACATTAAACAGAGAAGCAATTCATTTTCAGGTTCAACCATAATCAATGTGTTAGAAAAGCTGCCAGATCAGGAGTAAACAATCACTTTAATCCATGTCAAAGATTTAAATTTGTATGAATAAAGATGCGACCAACCAGAAAGGATCCCAAATGCAAACTTCGAGTCTTGCTTAACACACTAAAGGGAGAGAAATGAGTTCAAACCAGCATCAAATCTGCCAGAACTTGTGGCAGATGTGCCAGGAATGAGGCTATAGTTAGTAAATTAGAAATTCTACAAGGACCAAGAAAAAGTGAGTAAATATAACCCAGCAAATTTCTACTTTCCTAAAATTGCACTCCCAGCCAGAAAATAGACAACTCTCATTTCAGAATGTTTTTGTCAACTGATTTTTGAAGTTATTTTTGGAAGCAGCTCTGAGCCTGAAATTTGTGCCGGACTGTACACAGAAGTCCACATATAATTTCCTCATTGTGTCATGTGTAGTTAGTAGTTGGAAACCAAGAGGTAGAAGCTCCCTAACCTCAAAAGATAGTCTTTTCCTTCTGTGGTAAGAGTACTGATCTCATAAGTGCTGGGAATAGGAAACACATTCACAGCAGCATTTGTGACTAATACTCATGCCGCATCAAAGTGGTCGAATCTTTGAACATTCATTGTTCAGTGTTCACAGTGCACCCAATTATACATGATAATATGAACATTTGTTTTCTCTCATGTGGAAGTGAATTATTCTGTAACCAACCAAACTCAAGAACTTCAGATTCATTTTAAATCACATCAGTGTGGATTGTGCCACAGCATGTCCTAGTGATGTCCATTCTGAAGTTCCCTGCCTCAGTTTCTCCATTAGTACCCTACAGACAGTCACACACATGGTGCAATTCGATCCCTATCTTTCCAAACTCATTTGCAGATATCTCGTGAGCATTCTGTCTGGTCACTCACTCATGGCACTAGCCACGGTGGAGGGACACAGGACAAATCTACGCTAAATATCACTTCCACAGTCTAGGCCGGGTGGGAGTTTGTTCCTCTTCTAAGAATTTTCTCAGAAAATTTCAGAACTTTTCCTGTCTTCACCAAACAATGCCTGTAAGAAATTCCTCAGGAGAACACTGAGAAATCACATGTGATTTTCACTGTCAGATATGCCTGCCCTCCTAAAATAAGACATTTGAACATTCACTATAAAAAAAATTAAAAGCCCAATGAGAATGTTACGTTTAAATAAATTCTTAAAAGAGTATTGCTTAGTACAAATGAAGTGAGCCACAAAAGTTATTTTAAATTTTCTGGTTACCCACACTGAAGAAGACAGAAGTAGACATCATTTTAAGGCTGCATTTTACTTCATCCACTATGTGAAATATTTTCTTGTGATATACAGTTAATATAGAAGTATTAGTGGCACTTGACTCTTACTGTCAAACCTTTGACGTGTTCTCTGTGTCACCGTGTTTTCAACCCCACGTCACCTGCTCGGCAGCCGTGACCGTGACCTCCACAGCAAAGTCTCATAGTCTCCTCATCAGAGAACAGTGGGGCCATTACCCTGTCAGCTGAGTGGCTCATTTTCTTCACAAGTAATAAAACAAAACATCTCTATTTTGAAATGACCGAGGAACCAAAAACACATGAAAGCAATGAAAGTTCTAGGTGCCACTGCGTCAGTTTCTCACGTTTGATTCTTTGCTATACTGAGCACCTGTAAGGTGTTTTCAAACATCTACCAGATGCACGTGCCTTGGCAGCACCCTTCAACTTGCTGTCTGATCATCTACTTTCTCACTTTGCTTCATCTTGAAACTTTCACTTTATTATCAAGATCCAGGTTAGAAAGTAAAGAAAAACGAGTGTCTCAAGCAAGTTAGATAAGGAAGGGTTTGTGTGAGAATCTCATCTTGTGTTTAGGATCAGGGTTGCATGAGTAGTCACGGATCACAGAGAGAGGTGCTGTCCACTCCTGGCTCAGAGTGGGCTGAGAATTCTCCCTGTGACCTTCTCTCTCCCGGGGACCTGTTCTCATCTGACCTCCGCAGCGCTCAGTTAACGCGCCTCGCGTCGTCCCCTCTGGAGGCTCCTACCACCGCTCCTCAGGCGTGTAACAGCCTGAGTTCTCTTTTTCTCTCACAAACTGCATGTACCTCATTGCCAGTTTCCTGTTGGTCTTTCTAAGTCACACGGCCATCATGGATAAATGAAGTTAAACTAAGAAATGCATGACTAAAATTGGCTTAGGTCCTCAGTAGTGCCTGGATTTTGGCAGGCTCGAGCCCAAACCCAAAAGGTTACTATTAGAATGTGGAAATTAACTAGTCAGTTAAGAAGGAAATATTTATTTCAGAAGTGCTTTGGGTGCTCTTCAAATCACAAGGCAAGTGTTAGCCTGGGTCGTTTCGGTACTTGGTGGGGTAGACACGAAGATACTCTTCCCTAAGGAACCAAGAAAATGCTCCTGTAAATGTTTTTTGGAAAAAATGCTAAGAAAAAACCCATAGAATTTTAGTCAATAATAAGTTTATAAGTCTATCTTTTTTAGTACAAATTCTTTTCATTTATGTTACTATTTATTAAGATTTTTAATTATTTTATGAGCTAGGGATTAAAAAAATAGCACCTTCATTGCTGAGTAAATAAGTAGAAATGAAATTTAGTGCATTTCTAAATGGGCCCAGTAAAAGCTTAGTAGATTCCTATGATAGTCATTGTAATCAAATTTACTTCTTCAAAACTTGTTTAAGAAATTGAACCTTTCAAGGACAATATTATGTTTCTCACACAACATTTATAGCTTGTCATATAAGTTCCTTCTCCCAAGATGCCATTAAATATGATACTAAAACTTACTAAGATATTTAGGAGACCTGTAGGGCTTTATTTTGTCACTGCTCTGCTAATACAATACCCAGGGATATTTCTGATTAATCGTCATTTCATTGTTGGTTAATGACTAAAGAAATTTGCGAGATATTGAGTCTCCAATTCCCACCTCTTGATGAAGTTAGAATAATAAGAAAAATGAATTTGATTTCTAATTGGAGAATTCGTGTGCTAGATTTTCCTAGACTTGGCACAGTGGAAAGAGCCTGATTTATACTAGCCTCCAAATGACCTTGGATTAGACATCAAATTCCTCAGAACCTTCATTTCTTTGTTGATGAAATTACAGAATTGGATCACATTTTTAAAGTACTTCTCATGTCCAAAACTTTATACCAAAAAAATTAATGTAATGGCAACAGATTCTTTTATGAGTTAGGAAGTTTTGAGTTGCCAATCAATAGAAAAATAACAACAGAGTGAAGGAAATGTTTTCAATTACTTAAGAGCCTAGAATCATTTACTTTTTTGATTCAAATGTGGAAAGTGTCATTTGACTTCATCTTTGTATTTCTTTATATATTCCCTTCTGGGAAAAGGGCCGGATTTTCAGACTACTAATTCTAAACTTTTTGGTGGTATTCAACTCTGCTGGTGAATTAAATTGTTCCTAAGTACACCTCCTTTAGGATGCAGACTATGATTACTTTGTGAAAGGTCATATATAAAACATTTCAACTTTATATTTTAGCCTATGTGGTAATTTAAAATTTCTTGATTCTTTTTTTTAGAGCCACCATTTTCACTATGATCGTTTTGTGGTCTTTGAGGCCAAACATAGACTCTAAATGTTAGAGTATGACTAAAATTGGTAGTATTTTAAGGTGTCAGAGGTACTAATTTATAAGCTAGAGAGACCAAGGAGAAGTCCACAAAAGCTAACCAAGAATTTCTAGTATGTAACCAAAAGCATTGACTGCATGATCTTAGCAAATCTTAACAATCCAGTTTCCCCCTCTGAATCAATATATTCACTCTCTTTGTAAATCAAACTCATGATAAAGAAAAATTCCATCAGAACTAGTAGTATTTCATATAGTAGGCTCCAGGAATAGGAACTAACTGATAATTACTTAAGTAGGTACGTTTCGCTGAGGTATTAATTTATCTGTTCCTCAAACTTTTAACTACAACTTTGCCACTGTGCCACTCTTCTAATTCTGCAATAAATTACTAAAGTACTAGAAATAAAATTCATTCTAAAAAATACTGAATGATGAGAAAAGAGAAGTGCTTTGGGTGCTCTTCAAATCACAATGCAAGTGTTACCCACAACATAAAAGGCCAGAAAATTCCATGAAAAAAAAAAAAAAGAAAAACAATAGGTAGGAGGGAAAGGAGAGGGCAATGGGCCCTGTTACGAGGGAGAGTTCCGGGAATGCTGGGGTCACCCGCTGCCCCTTCCACACACACACACACACACACACACACACACACACACACACACACACACACACACAGCCAGTTGTGACCAGCTACCACCTGGGAGGGAAGCAGAGCTGAACCACTCAATATGGAGGCCCTGTGCTATTTTGGCTTTGAAGTATTTGAAATACAAATGGTTTGAATGAAGATGTGTTGTAAGGACACATTCACACTGAGTTTTCAAGACTTAATTACAAAAAGAATAACATCTCAGTAATCATTTTTATGTAGATTACATGTCAAAGTATTTCAATTGCATAATATTGAAATTTCTAAACTTCTTTCCAAAAAAGGGAAAACTAGAGAAGTAGTCAATTGCTGACAACAGCTAGTGAGGTACATCCCAAGAGAAAGCAAAGGTACAGTCAGAATCAATAGGTGAAGGGCAGCAGCAGACACCTAGCAGACAAGACCCTCAGCGGGAGGCCTGAGAGCTCAAGGGATTGAGCCCCTCAGTGGCGACAGCTGAGAGACAGGCAGGGGGGAGGGTCTCACCACCCAATCATTCTATCACTCATTCTGCAAATAAGCATCTAGTAATCGCCAACCGTGGATTAACTCAAAGTACAAGGTGAAACAAAACAAGCGCCGTCCTCTGCCTTTTGCTGAGGAAAATGGCTATGAAGCAAATAATCCCACAAAGACACAAAGTTACAAACTCTGACAATGTCATGTGCGGGTGTTTTTGAGAACCCTGAGAATAGTTCGCATTGATCCTATGAAGAAAGAAGTGAAGTTAAGATAGAACATTCAGCCCCCTCCCTCCATCTGTCCCAAATATTTCTAGATTAATATAAATCTTTAGGAGATACATGTGGCTTTTCCACCAGTAGGAAACAAAAATCCTTCCATTGTTCCTTAGGTTTCTGCCAAGTACTTTTCTAAAGGCCAAATGCCTAAATTGTATGAAAATTAATATTTGTGTGCAGGTGTTTTCTTTGCTCTCCCAAATATATAAACCAAGTTGTTTATAAAAAGCTCATACAAAATTCTGCTAACTAGACACATCATCTTTACTGAAAACATTTCTCCTATTTCACTAACCCAAGAACTATGCAGTATGATATATGAAATTGCTTTTGGATGACATAAAACTGTATTTTGTGCATGTATGGACTCTACACAAGGAATATAAATCTTACACACTGCAAATACATATTACCAAACGTGATAATGATGGAGAAAGAGTTGAGTTTATTTGTTCTTAGGTTAAAAACAAAATAAAACCAAAGGTAGAAGTGACAGTGATCCTAACTTGATGACTGGCTTTCTAGTGTGGATACTACAGAGATGCGGACTTTGATTGCAGATTGCACCAGGGTGGCCTCTTACTTCCTGCATCTGATGGGGAGAGGGAGTAGAGTCCAGGAAGGACCACGCTCAAGATGATGTCCAAACCTGAGAGAAGAATAAAGTGAAGATCAAGAGATACAGGAAGGAAAGGCATTCAAGGCTAAGGTGGGTATCTGCAAAGCCTTAAATGTGGAGTAACAATCTCTGGGAGAAGTGAGAGGGGAGCATGTGGGTAGGGCCAGAGCATGGATAAACGATGAGGGTAGAGATTCCTGGGTGCTAAGCTGTCAATGATGTGGGTCTGTTTCCCACAAGTCCAAGGGAAGTCACTGCAGGTTTTGTTCTTTAAATAGCAGGCCAAGCACAGGATGGGGGATGGGGAGTGGGAGGCACCAAGAGTGAAAGCCCTGAAGTCAGGGAAGGTGGCTGTGAGAACACAAGATGGCGGCCTGGGGTGGTGCTTGGGTATGCAGACAGCAGTACTTGGACACCAAAGGAAGAGTACAAACATTAGGACGGTGTTTAGGTAGAACACTGTATTTTCCTTTTAATAGTTAGAGAACGATAAACTTTTTTTATACTGACTCCTTTTCTTTCTCTTGGGAAAAGGATTGATTTAAATTTGCTCCTAATACTCTGAATTTCCTTGTGAGATGCTGTGGTTTGATGTATTTCAGATTTCTCTCAGTCTTAATTTCCAAAAGAATTAACTTTAAAAGAATTAACTTTAAAAGATCTTCTCTGACACCTAGGATTGACTGGTGACCCTACAAGAATCCACTTACATCTCTTCTTAGAGCCCTTACATTTTACTGTAATTATTTGTTTAAAGTTTGTGTGGCTATAACTTTTAGCTTCAGAAAAAGGGCCATTTGTCCCCCAGCCTCTAAAATGACACTGGGACATGGTCACGGCTGGGGAGAGGATTAGTAACTGAATTCTTGAGGCTGCTTGGGTCCTGTAGAGAGCTGTGCAGCTCTGGTCACTACTTCTTGAGTTTCATGATGACAGTGATTTGGGAAAAAAACCCTCACTAGCACTGTGTCCCAAAGTAAAGTTTCCAAGGTAGCAGCAGCAGCAGCAGCAGCAAAGCCACCAGGGTGCCCATGAGACGTCTGAGTTCCCAGGTCCTACGTCCCTCAAACTCTCTGGGCTTGGGTCACACTAGGTCACTGAAATGCTAATAAATATTTGGACTCAGTTGTGAAGGTTGTCTCTGAGGGAGGTTGACCTATGAAACAAGGTTTACTTTTTAAAGCCACGCCACAGTAAGAAGGATTTGAGTAGCCTATTTTAGTCTCTTCTGTCATTCTTTTCTTTAAATAATCTTTATAAAAAAACCTTCAGCCCAATGTAATTGTTTACAGGTGTTAAATTTCTGATATGGAAACTGTGTATGTTAGGGGTTAGCCTACACTTTCTTCCCAGGCTGGAAGACAGATACTTTGGGTTTGGAGGGCCATGTGGCTTCACTCAGAGCTCCTCAGCTCTGCTCTGGTAGCAAATTCACAGCCATGGACAGGACAGAAATAAATGACTGTGGCTGTGCTCCAATCACATATGATTTATGATTATTAAAATTTGAATTTAGATGATTTTCATGGGACAGAAACTCTTATCTTTCTTTTAATATTTTAAAACTACTTACAATTTTAAAGCCTTTCTTTCCAAGTGGGTTGTGCACGAGTAGGCAGTGGGGTGGATTGGTCTACAGGATGTGGATCATCCAGGTCATCACAATTACCAACACCAAGTTTCACAGGCACAAATATTCACTTGTGAATTGACTGTTTACTATACATGCAGTCAATAAGCAGTACGGATAAAGCTTTGTCTTCAAGGAACATGAGTCCAGAATAAGACATTAAAAGTTAATTCTATGAATAGGTGAGATACATAAAGGACGTGATCAGGAAAAAGCTGTCAGGGAGAGAACTGCCCTAGGTGTCAAGGAGGGAGAAAGACCTGCCTGAGGAGGTGCTATTTAAACTAAGATGAAGTCCTGGGTAAGGAGAAACATATAGGTACGTGAGCTGATGAAACATCACTAGGTGGAAGTAGAGTGAGTAATCTATGAAAAATCAAAATCTGCAAAGACAGCAAGAAGGAGGCAGATGTTGTAGGAGCTTGTCAGTAAAGGAAGGAATTTGGAGGAAGTTTTTTGTAGGGAAGTAACAGGATATGTTTGAACGTCTTCAAATATTATTCATTCTTGTTGCTTCTGGAAAACAGACATGGAGCGGCCAAAGGAGTGTGCAGATGCCTGGGAGACTATGAGAAATGTACGTGCACACGTGAGTATGTGTGATTTCGGAGCACACACTAGATATCATTAAAACTGAAAAACTGACAGCAGAAAACTTAGGACAATAAATTGATTTTCTAAGCGCAAACAGGCAGTTGCATGATTCCTGAATTGCCAAAAAGTATTCCTCTGAAGATTATGACAGATCCCAGAGACTAGTACAATGCAACTTTGGCGAACCCACGGCACACGCGTCACAGCAGGCTGACTGTATCACGGCTGGTTCTACAAGGTTTGCTGTTAAGGATGGAAAGGGCTGAGATCCAGAGCACAATCTAGGAACTGGGAGAAGGGATCATTGAGCATTATCTGCAGCCCAAGACTGTTCCTCACACAGACACAGACCTGTGTGGGGATGGAGACCTCAGAAACGGACGAGGGTTGGTCCTGTGCTTCACTGCAGTGGACAGCCGCACAGCTCAGCTGAGTGGAGAAGCTCTGTCTAATAACAGCCCACAGCAGATCTGTCTGCACCGATGTCGAGAGAACAGTAAAATCAGCACTCAAGGCAGAACCTTGGCTCGATGTAGTGAGTTGGGATGTGCTGAGCATCATATTTTTAAAAGGTCTCCTGTTAACAATGGGGGCATAAATGCTAATAAGAGTGATGCTTTCATATGGCGGCGGTTTCCTCCTCATGAGGCCTCCTGGATACCACTCTCTCTTTCACACAAAAGGGCAAATCCTCACTACCTTAGACGATGACCTTCCAGGAATGAGCGGTACATGAAGCAGGTCCAGCTCATCATTTCCTTCCTGCTACTTCATGTCACTCTTGTGTGATTCCAAGAGGAGACCATATACTATGACCCCCGCCGTAGGTGACATGTCTCTGGTAGTCTCTACCAACATCTTCGTATACTCAGAAAAGTAATTTCATATTTGGAAGTTTGTCCTACAAAAGATGAGTATTGCTATGTGTTATCAACTTTACAGTTGATAATTCTGTAAAGACTGGGAATCTGTTACCCTAACTAAAGTAGATAAATACCTGCATATATCTTATGTTAGTCCCTGGAAACACCACTTGGACAAACCAAAGAACCTAAAGCAAATCTTTATACTATTTTCTTACATTCAAGACAAAGCAAGTCCTTACACCATTCTCTTACACTCTTGACTTTCTCTTGTAAGTGTGGCTGTGAATTTCAGGAAGCAATCGCCATAGTGGGCTGGGGCAGTATTCTCAAGTTCATCGACTACCAATGTTTCCACAAAGGCCTTTGATATGAAACTTGTGACTCAAAGGTCATTGGATCCACTGAAGCCCAAGTAGGTGTTGACTCAAAGTTACTATCGATACACAGTTGTTGAGATCTGCCTTGGAATGTATTGTTGGTATCAGTGTAATTTCTGGAAAACGCTGTTCATCTTGTACCTTGAGGTGTGTGGTTTAGATAGGAGTTAAGACACTGACTGAAAACAAGGACCCACCGTCATGTAGCTTTGGAAACAGCCAGAAGTTTCAAGTGACTATCAAGAGCATTTGTCATTTGCAAGGAGAGATCTAACAGGTCATATGGGAAATTCTTAGAGAAGATTTTAACAAAATAATCAAAGTTCTTCTGACTCAAACGTGACCTGTGGACAAGCAGCCTTAGCGTCAGCTGGTCACAAACTCTTACATCCGCCCAGATATTTCAGGCCAGAACTTGTGCCTGAACAAGCTTCTCAGCCATTCAGATGCAGAAGAAAGTCTGCTGGGTGCAGGGCCTCTCAGGATAACACAGAGTGACGGCAAAAATAAAAATCTGAGTGCTGATTTTCTGTATCTTAATTTCATATGCTATCACAATTGTACCTCAGTTCATGAACATAATCTGTTCTACAATTCTGAAAAAGATGGCCACCTTTGTGTTTGTATGGGAAAGGTGGCCAAGTCCTGTTTGTCACCTGATGCAGAGCCTGCAAATAAACACAAAATGTTGCCAAACACTTCTATTTGTGAGCCAAACTGTTTGCAAACAAAAACATTCGTGAACTGAGGTACTGCTGTGTCTGGTTTGTATTATCTACAGTGCTACTGTAAAACTGCCATTTACTGCCTTAATATCCATTGCAATTTAAGCTCTAGGATCTAAACTCGATATTCCTTTTGTGTCCAATCCTGAATTGATCAATTCCCAAAAGGAAATGAATATATGAGTCTTCATCATCTTAGGCTAAATCAGGTCATACCCAACAGGCTCACCCTCAGGCAGCACTCATTTACACAGATTATGTTTACTGAGAGACCTGGGTGGCTGTCGTGGTGGCTTGGATGGTTAATCAGCAGCAAACTACTGGCCCAGTACTCCAGGGCAGTGGTGGCCAAGTACATGATAAGAGTATTTGGTTCACGCTGCTCACCTCACCACAGCCACAAAATGAAAAGTTTCCCAAATGGGTCTCTGGGAGTATTTTGATTTTGAATATATTACATTACATCTAGTCAACATGAGACTAACTGGAATATCTGTAGATCACCAGTTGGTGTGAATGTTTAGACTTAGGCCTCCCCTGGTGAAAGTCTAAAGTACATTCACTTTATGGTGCTAATAAATTGTTTTGCCTCAAGTTCAGGTGATGCTAGGACCCGAGACTTTCACTCTAAAAATGAGGAAAAGATGTCCTGTGAGGTACTGAGTGTCTTTCCCAACACACACCTCATTGTTTCATTCATAGTGTCCAAAATAAATGTGTTTGAGTAAATACACATAAGAATTCATAAGGGGCTTTCATGTCAGCTAGATATGTTAGCTTGGACAAGTTTCCACAATGCTGTGCACTTAAATATCACTCTTTTTACAGGAAAATGGAACAACTTTATACAACCTGCTTTGAGTATTAAATGAAGATGGGCATGATTTTTAGCAGCAGTAAAGTTGTTTAGCCAGCAGTAAAGCTGGCTGTCACTTTTCTTCTTGTCCTTTTCCCTACAACTCGTAGTCTTCATAATTACTTTGATGGATATACTGGAGTATAATATTTGCTTTGAGAGTACTAGGTCATGTACAAGATTCTAAAATAATCAAACATGTAATATTCATGCCTACCTGGTTCACCAGGTAACAGGAAAACATAATATCCCAAATTAAAGAAAAACTTAAAGATACACAAGCCCGTAGGTATAATTATCTTTTTTTATAAATTCTAATATTCTAAATTATCACTTAATCTAACCTATGCCTTTCTGTAGGTCTTGTAAAATTAAATATTTGATTGTGTTGATTAGGATTTTGCCAACAGCTGTTGCCTTCTGTGCTCCTTTCCTGACAGAAGCAAAATGATCTTTTTGTCTCACCAGCTATAAAGCCTAATCAGTCTCTCTCCTGCCTAGAAGCCCTGTAACTTAGAATTAATAACATACTCTGTGGTTAAGGGTAAACACAGGTTCAGAGATAGACTCTCATGGTAGCTAGGGGATTCAACATGCTATCACATCTATAGAACAATGACAATGCCAGTAACTTCTACACAGAATTGTTGTGAAGGTGTTAGGTGGTGTACGCTTCTGCATAATAGTCAACTTTGTACAATAGACATGGTTAGGTAGCTAACAAATGATAGTACTGCCTAGATACGGCATATTAAAAAAGGAAGAGTTTATGTCCAGGAGTCAACTGTTCGTAGTGGAGAACAATATTCAGTGTATGACTGTAGGAAAAAATAAGCTCAATCTTTTTATCTTGTTTCTCACCTCTAGGTCTCTGCAGAATCCTAAGGAATGCAAAACTTGCTCCGGACCAGAGTAACTTCCTGACTGCACAGCCTATTTCTCAAGCTGATCAATTTTGACTTCAGAGTTAGAATGAGCCTTGATCAACCATCTTGTTTTGATTCTCACCTTAGTCGTTTGCGCAATTCTGCCGTACTAGGGTTTTTTGTCTTTTCGTTTTTTGAGACAGAGTCATGCTTTGTAGTTCAGGTTGGCCCTGATCTCAGCCTCCACCTCACATCACAACAATCCTCCTGCCTCTGCCTCCCTAGTGCTGGGATTACAGGTGTGAGCCACCACGCCCGGCACTGTGGTATGTGGTGCTGATTGCTGTTGGGTGTGAATCTCCACACCCAGTATTGTTATGTGGTTACTGGGGATCGAACCTGGGTCCTTGCACTTGCAAGACAAATGCTGGAACCACTGAGCCAAATCCCTGGCCCCTTACTAGAGTTTTTTCAGTCTCTGGTTTTAACCCTTCTGATTTGGGGAAGTTAATTATATAATTGAGAGAACATTCCATTTTTGACTAGCTCCTAATTAGAAGTTTATTTCTTCTGTTGAAAAGAATTTTTTTCCTTGTTACATGAAAATGATGTTACATGCTTTGGCTTTTGAAATAAAATAGAATGTATTTAAAAGGTGATTCTATCTGATAGATCTTTCAAGATTGGTGTCATGACTTTGTCCTTAAATGTAGTATGGAAAATAACTGAAAAAAATATTGGGAATACTGTTTTACAAGCATGGAAAACAATATAATTATTACTTTCTTCTTTGATTATAGATTATACAAGTATTTAAAAAGTTTGAGCACCCATGTTCAATTAGGTTAGAAAAGACTCTTTTGGTTGCCCTCATGAGATGAAATTGCTAAGAAAAGATTATTTTCAAGCTTTAAATGCTTCTTTGTCATCTATAGATCTTCTAAACCTCTACTCATCTACAGAAACCACTTTCTATGATCACTAATGACTTTAACTATTTTTATAATTATCACAGCCTTCAGAAATGAAATTTCCTTCCTAGAGATCCAGTTTCAACAAGGACTATAAGCCAAATCTCATGTATCTTAGGAAAGGCAGAAGCTGACAGATGGAGCTGGCCTGGGACAGTGATTTAGGAGGGTAGGAGCTAGCCAGGCACACATAGCTGAGCATGGCTGTGCTGTTGTAATAGCACCAACAGCCTCACAGGACAGCACCTTCAGACAAAGCCATGCCATGACTGGACTCTATCAAACAAAAACAAAACTACTGCGTTAGCTTTTCATTGTTGTGACAAAAAACCAGAGACAATCTACATATAAAGTGATAAGGTTTATTTTGGCTTTTGGTTTTAGGTCTCTGTTCAAGATCAGCTTTCCCACTGTCTTTGGGCCTGTAGTAAGGCAGAGCATCATAGGAACCAGGAGGCAGAGGAGAGAAGAGGGAGCCCGTTACCATCAGTTCCTGCGGGTTCACTTTTGATGACCGAATTTCCTTCCACAAGGCCTCACCTCTGCAGGTTTCACCTCCTCCCAGCTCTTTACGGTGTGAGCCTTGGGGGACACTTCGCAAACCCGGGGAATTTCCCTACTGCCTTGAGTTCTCCTCACAATCACCCCAGAAAGCCAACTTCTAATCTTCTGAGGTCCCACAGTGCCTCAGGCTGTGAGGGTCCCAGTCTGATCGAGATGGCACCTGTGCCCAGCTGCAGGGTCCTGGTGTCTCTGCCTGCTGCCTGCTGGAAGTTTGTTATTGAGGTGAGAAGAAAATAAGAAAGACTACCTGAAATTTCACCAAATGGCTAGCTTCCATACATGTTTTATGATGTATAACATAGAGATATAATAAACCAATACAGAATGATGCCAATTTGCAAGTTGAATCATTTAGTAAGAGCCCACTTTTGTGCTTTGCTACCATAAAGTGAAATAGTTTTCTGCTGGAAATCTTGCTTTTGACTTACCTAGAGGCTCACCCATGACTTCTCTTGTGATTCAAGTGAAGGTCTCCTCTCCGAGTCTATCCTGAATTCCTTACTCCGAAGGTGACAGTATTAAGAGCGACCCTGAGGGGTCAGGCCAGCAGGACGGACCCTCATGGATGGACCAGCTACCCTCTCCGCCTCTCTCAACAGGGTGAGGACAGTGCAGGGAGCGTCCTGATCCAGAACGCTGACTGGACACTGAGTCTGCCCTGATCTCGGATGTCTCAGCTCCACTGGGTAGAACATAAAATGCACCTTTTCTGCTTTGCTTTTCATTGTCGCCTTTTTAAAAAAGTCTCATTATGTCAGTTTGTGGGCCTTGAACATTACTGAGTCTCTCATACAGGATTTGTTGTCAAGCCAGGTGTCTGGCTTTGCATTATTTTAGGAAACCTTACTGCTGGCTTACTTAGTTAAAATGTTTCTCTTGACACTTACTTTGCATCTGATTAATATCCCCAGCATGAATAATCCGGGCTCCACATACTTAAATAATACGAAATAATATTCCTGCTGCTCAGCGGCTTGAGAGGAGACAGATCTCAGAGACTCTTGAAAAACTCCCTAGGATTTCATGAGACTTGAGGAGTATAACTTCCCACCCAGCTGCCGTGTTCAAAGTGAATTACACAAAAATGTAAAATTCATTCCAAAGACACAGATGGCTTTTACCAGTTTACATTGTCTGTGAGAGAAAAGTCCAATTTACTTTGGACTTTTTTATTGAATAATTTGAGTACAAGAAAAAGCAACCCTAAAAACGTAGAGACAAATAACCATAGCTTTTTAAAGTAGACATTTATTATCCTTTAATTCAGAAATACATTACATGAAAATGTTGGGCCAATAGGACACTGAAAGCAAGGCTGTGCAGGTGAAATGTTTCATTTATAGCGATGTAAGTTTCTTCCCACCAATGACACTTTACTGAACTCAAATCATTCATTTCCTCTCATTTCCCATTGTAAGTCCTCAGGGAACCAGCCCCGCCCATTTCCAAGGTGATTGCTCACATTTTACATTGTTTCCTGATGTGAAAAATGCAGACGGTGTAGACAGCAGTGTGGAAAACTCTTAAATGATTAACTGTGCTGTGGTCCTTACCACAAAACCATAAACGTGCTCAGGGGATCAGAATGCACAGGTGAGAGTGACTGCCAACAGCTGTGGCTGCCTCGTAGTCCAGGCTCAGCACTCTGGGAAGACAAGTCCTTGGTTCAGGCAGTGTGGTGTTTGTTACCCTTCAACTTCGTTTTTCCAACAACTTCTGAATTTTCTTTCTGTGCCTCTTGTAGTTTTTTAAACAATCTCATGTTCTTTCCCTGCTCTGAATACTGCAGAGGTGGAGAAGCCCGAGGTGCCTCGAGCAATGTGTGAGAAGTTGTGTGCATCACTCAGCCATCCGGGGAGGCAGAAGAGCCCACTGCCAACGCCCCGGCCGTGCTCCGCAGTCCCTTCACGGCCTGTGCCAGGGGAGCTGTTGTTGGCCCTGTGGTTTTGCCCTGTTAGAGGCCCTGGGCCCTGGCACTCTGGCTTTGAACCTGTCTTTGGCCTTTGGGGTCTGCTGGGTGCATTTGCCCTACATTTGAATGTTGCTTCCACCAACAGACTTCGGGCTCATGATCCACTGTGGCCCAGGACCTCTCTGCTGAGACACCACTGACGTACCCCATTCTGGACGGTCTCAAACTCAAGAGCACGTGCCTTGCTGGAGCTTGGATGAGTTATCGGGCTGTGGTTTTAAAATAAACAGTTCTACTGTGTCAGCTACACCGACTCCTCGTCCACCACGTCTACATACACGGTCCTTGTACATGTCCTCATTTTCACCTGCACAGCCTTTTAGTAAGATTGCTTTTAGTGTCCTGTTGGTCCAACATTTGTATGTAATGTATTTCTGAATTAAAGGAAAATATATGTCTAGCTAAAAAGCTATGGTTATTTTACTCTGTATTCCTTGTGTTGAGCTGGTACACGTACATCTTGATTCATTTTCTGTCCATCTCCTTTCCTCCTCCCCTCCATTTCTTGGGCCTCTTTTCATTTTAGAAATATTTGATACCCTACTTCCTACTATCTACCTTGTATTTTGCTCTTTATAATCTGGGTTTCTCACATAAGAGAAATCATGTGATATTTAAATTTGTGTCTAGGGCCAGGGCTTTAGCTCAGTGGTTCCAGTGTTTGCCTGGTAAGTGCAAGGTCCTGAGTTCGATCCCTGGTAACCATATACCACAATGCTGGACCTGTAATCCCAGCACTCAGGTGGCAGAGGCAGGAGGATTTCTGTGAGTTTGAGTCTTGCCTGGGCTATATAGTGAGTTCAGGGCTAGCCTGAACTACAAAAAAAAAGCGAGACTCTGTCTCAAAGAATAAAAATTAAATAAATAAATAAATTTGGGTCTTATTATTTCACTTAACATTATAGTTTCTAGGTGCATCCATTTCCCTAAGTTTATTCTACTTTACGGCAGAGTAGTGCTCCATTGTGCTCACTTTATTTATCCATTCATCTGTTGATGGACATGGAGACCATTTCCAAGATTTGGCTATTGAGAACTATGCAGCTGTAAATTTGGATATTCATGGATCACTGAAATACAATGTCTTCAACAATGGCATTTTATAGACAGGTGATCCACATTCCAGATCACAGAACTACCTAATAGCAGGAATAATGCTGGAATCCTAGAATAAATCTGAAATTTTAATCTGACCTATTATGAGACATTCCTTCCTACAATGCATATCTTTTAGTCCAAGAAAATGCTCCAAGGTGGGTTTCAGAGGTGGTATGCAGAATGCCCCTGGTTCTGGGCAAATTGGACCTCCACGCTGCTGCTGTGTTCCTGTCAGGTTGTGGCTTCTCTAGAACACCTGTTGGTTATATTTTCTTTGTTTTGCCAGGCCCCAGAATGTATTCCTCTTTGTTGACAAATAATGATGGAAATGACATAACGGTGTAAGAAAACACACCAGACACTCTCGTGGAGATGGATTGGTATGGACGCCCTGGCCCAGCACAGTCTTACAGATGCTTCTTGTCTTGTTAAAGTAAAAGGAAGTTCTGGGGAAGTGTGCTCTCTGGGGTGCACAGAACAAAGCCAGCTGTGTGCGGAGAGATGGCCTTTGGGCACTCAGTCCCACGCAGGCCCCGTGAAAGGCTCCACACAGCTGGAGGCGCCGACCCCGGCACGATGCGCTGTGGGCTCGTCAGTCTCCCAGGTGTGCGTGAGAACCACGTGTGAACTCAAGAGCTCTCGCATGTCCACATGTCAGATGAAGAGGCTTCTCCCTGGGCCAAAGCACTCACACCTCCTGTGGTAGAGTTGGTGAGAGCAGGACAAGCAGCAGTCACACAGAGCGCCTTGGCATTTGTGGAGATAGCAGAGTAAGAAATCCCTCTTCTTTTTTCTCCTCGCCTCTCGGCCCTACTGCAGGTCATATAAGTGTAGGAACTGTTTCTGATTTTCACTGAAGCAAGTGGAGGACTCTCATTGTGGAGGTGGTAGTACTCTCCCCAGAACTGAGGGAAGAAAGTCACTCTCTCTGAAGACATCAGGCCGCAGAGAAGCAGCAGAACAGCCTTGCTGTGCTTCCCAGTTTACTGCCACGAGAGCAAAACCTTGTGGTCCAAGCACTTTTATCCATGGCTATGATCCCTTCATCAAATTGAACACAAAAACACACAAGTTTATCTGTCATCAGTTCTTCATTTCCTTATAAAGTTTTCTTGTGCCATAATGCCACAAAAATTCTAAATTTGTACGACTGTTTCCTGCTTGTCTTTGTCACTGGGATACTTTAAACCCCAAATCCTAAAAGGGTAGAGAAAAGCTTTTTATTCCCCTAGGTCCAAATGTTCATAACCACACAAGTACAGGGTCACACAAGTGATGGTTTCCACTGGGATTATCTGGAATTCATGTATAGTTATTTTTCATACATTTTAATAAAAACATCATTTTAGATGATAATACCATCCTTCATTTGCAATAAAAATTCCACATAATAGCTATGGTTGTGTGACAATTATTAATTACTTAATTTTTTCTTCTTTTTATATATAACATCCAAAGCAAAGAAATTTTATTTATTAGTATATAATTATAGTGTGTAGAGTGTAAATTCATCTTAGGGAATACGTCTGTTTATAACACAGTTTGGTTCTTTTTAGTTCCCTCCACTTTCCAATCTACAGAGTAGGAAAAAAAGATTTTGTTTTGGCCGGCTATTCCTCAGATACAGGACTAATGTTTAGTACATGTAAAGAACTAAAAAAATTAGACCACCCATCATCGGAAATTAATAGATACTTCTAAGAGGTACACACGGCCAAGAAACATGAAAAAATGCTAAACATTTTTAAGGACATTAGAAAATGCAGTAAGGAAATACATGACCATAAGAAAAATAATACTAATATTTCATTGTATAACAAAAAGAACTGTAATCTTAAGAAATCAGAGAAAATCAAATGTTGGCATGGCACCCTGAAAAAGGAGATTTCCTACATTGTTATCTAGTGCAAGCACTAGAGAAATTAGTATGGAACCTTCCCAAATAACAGAAATTTGAAATTTCATTTGAACTAGCAATTCTCCTTTTAGGTAGATTCCCCAAGCAAAATCTTTTTAATTGTACATTGCACTGACTTTGATCGTATGGCACAGTATACATGTCTAAAGTCTTCATTTCATATAATTGCAGACCTGAAAGAAAGCACTGGAATCTATTGCTGAACCATGAATTGCCATCTTACATGTAATAAATGACCAAATATTAGAAATTTCATTAGTTATATACACGTGCAAAAGCTGTGTAATAGTTTATGTGCATAATTTCCCATGAGTACTGTGATAACATTAGAAATTAAGATAGCCAGAGCCAGTTAAAAATAACTGTAGAGATTATAAAATTATTTTTGAAAGCTTATTGTTTCCATTTGGGCACTGAATTTATATTACCCAGGCATGTTTCTACCTGCTGATAAAGGCATTAGTAAATATTAGTGTTTAAAAATAAAGTTTACCATTTCCATATTTGGGACAACCAAAATTATTTTCTCAGAGAAGGACTGCAATAAGTGACTTCTTTTATACGTAACATTTCATAGCACTCAGCCCAAAATATGTGTTTCCAAACATTCATTTCTACCTCCATGTTTCTATTGCATCATTACATATTTTTTATAACCTACAGCTTAGCTCCTAACACTGACCAGCAGTCGGTGAGCAGAAATCTCAGAGCACTAAGAGCTCATAATAATGCAGAATGTTTTGGAAAGAGTATTGCAATAAAAGCAAAGCTATTATGACCACCATAAGCCTTAAATTCAATAGATGTTAGCATATCTGGAAAGCTCTTCAATCATAATGACACCTTCATTTGCTTAGCACTTTATATTTTTCCAAAAAAATTTCATGTATTTTAAATTGCTTACATCTGACCTCACAGGTACCAACTTCAAGAGGCAGGGAGAGCAACCCTGTCATGTGAGATGTGGAAAAACTGAATCTTGCTGGGATTGAATGACTTGTGGAAGAGCAGTTTGTGGTCAGGGGCAGAACTAGGTGAGATAGAAATGCTGTAATAGCTCTTTCAATGTTTTGCTGCAGGCAGTTTGCATTTTGCTGAAAAATTTGTCCAAGTAGTCATGAAAGACTGGCTGAGTTGAGAAAAGAGTGACATCATCTGTGGCCCCAGTGCAGCTGATTTCATGGTCTTTGGCTCTGAATTCCTCCATCTCTTTGGGATCACTGCTTCTCATCATACCCTGGAGTTACGATAATCATCCCAGAATGTTTAGAATGGAAGTTTGTTATGGTACCAAAAATGCACACTAATATAGGAGCATGTGTGCTAATTACAGGGTGAGAAGTAATGTCTGTATTTGTGATTGACAAACTTTGGAGAAACACTCTTGGGGTGAGGTCTCCACTAATGCCAAAGAGAACAAGTTGGTTGCTTTGTCCTGTACATACCTGCATATTTCATTTCCATGCCTTCTCAAGTCTTTCTTTCTAAGAAACAACCCCCTTCTTCCTTTCTGAAATGCTACTCTTTCTTGGTTGAGAATTGTCTACTAAATAACTGTGTAGTGGCAAGTCTGTCTTTCCAGACCTGTTCTTTTCTTGCTGGGTAGAGTTTAGGTAGAGAATTCTGATTTATCCAAGGACACACAATTTTGGGACTCACTCAAGATTTTCTCTCCTAACTCAGTAGGGAGTGTTTTACTTCTGTAATGAACTGCCACTCTGCGTATTTTTCTTCTCTGTTAGTCAGCCATAGTGCCACATACACTGCTTATATCTTGCCAGAACACCAAGATGAGAAGTTTCCTAAAGAAGTTACTTTAGAACACATCCTTGCATTTCCTACCCGGTACCTGGCACAGTTTCCTGTTCATAACACAGCAGGTTTAAATATTGAAATATAATGGTCTTTCTTCTAAAGGAATTTTTTTGAAATGTCTTTTGAGCCCTTTGGCCCAGTGGGTGAAGCACTCATGGGGAGCACGAGGCTTCCTGGCCTTCAGGTGCTTACTTGCTTGACTACTGTGAAGCTATGATAAGTGGGGGTGCCCCAAACATAGGAGCAGACCCAGGATCAGGGCTGATACCGCTGAGAAATGTTCTGAGAAAGTCAAGCATCTAGAGACAGATAGGTATGCTAAAGATGGACACAATATAGAGACAGGACATGAGTTTCTCCCACAAAATCATTTAAAAAGTTTTCCTTTTTCTAAAAAGTACTCATTGTGCCCAGATGTGATTTAAATGTAATCAGTAGCACAATGGTTGCTTATTGTTTATTGGAACAATATTTGGACATATCTATGTAAGAAAATTATTTCAAATGGACAATGTAAGCATCAAGTCTCTCATTCCAGCAACTGCAGGTCATTGTTCTCTCCTGCTCTTTTGGCATTTTATTAAAACTCTTCTTTACAAATATAGTTTAGTATAGAATTCTCCAACAAAAATATAAATTCTTTGAGAGTTCTTGTATTGCTCAGTATTCTCATTGCTGTCCCCAATGCTTGATACTCATGACTTAAAAGGGGAGAGGATTAATTTTGGCTCACATTTCAAGAGGATTCAGTCCATAGCTGGCTGGCTTCAAGACAGAGATATCATTGCCCAAGAGTATGGCCGCTGGAAGCAGAGCACGGAACAAGCCAAGGGTCACACTGTGATAAGGCCACAACTCGGGGAGTGATCCAGACACCCCAAGTGCTTTCCAACAGCTCCCCGGGTGGATCCCAAAGCTGATCCAGTTGATGCTCAATCCAGCCGACGCAGGAACCTCCCTCACCTAGGAAATCCCAGTATGTGGTAAGTACTTAGCATGTATTTGTTGAATATAAACAGTGGGAGTCTACAATTACTTGATGTTCTGAAGCTAGTATGAAATAAATGCAGTACTGAAAAAGCCTTTTGTCACATAAGGGAGTATAGCAGAAGATAAACAGTCTTGCTAGTGAAGTGTGTGGAGCAGTATGTTTGATGCTACCTCAGTTGTGGTCTGAATCCATATGCAGCAGAAAGGAAACTACTGAATTGTTACTTTGAATTAAACTGTTCCAATGTTTCTTTCAGTTAAACAATGTAGAGTGGCACTCATTACCTAAAAGTTAGAATTTCAGGGCAAAGGTGTACGTCAGCGCTACAGTTGGCCTTAGGTTCATTTCTAGGACACATACAAAAAATTACACACAAACATGTGCACATCTGCATACACAAAATGTTAAGTAGGAGGAACAACTTCAAGGCTCACTTTTGAGACTGTTTTTGAAATACTCTGAGTTTAGCAGAGGAAGTGACAAAAACTGTCAGTTTTGCCTCAGCAGGTGCTGACCTGAAGCTCTTCCCAGGAGGCCAGGACATGGCTTTGATCACAGGCAATTCTCTGCCATCTTTGTATGGCCTTCAGCCACCCAAGAGGTCACAGGATAAAACGACACTCTCCCAAGTGTGTCTGACTTTAACTGTGATCGTCCCAGTGGAGACTTAGTCTAAAGAGCTGTGCAGCTGGCCCACATGTGGAAGATCACACAGACACTTGGATTCTAAAATGTTCACTTCACAGTCGAGGTCCTGTGCAGAAGGCTGTGACAGCCCCTCTCATATACACAATGCTAATTTTAAATTCCGGCAACCCAATTCTGTTTTTGCCTTTTAACAAAATGTACAGTGCTTTTTAGTTAAGACAAAAAAAAAAAAAAAAGGACGAGAGATGATTTTGAATGTGTGTCCAACTTGTGACAGGAAATGTTTGCATGATTACGATTTTGCTTTTAGAAGCCTACAATCTAACTTAGACAGCAGACTAACAAGCAGCGAAGGTGAGACAGGTCCAAGAGAAAGAAATAGCTTTCACGTTTTTTTTTTTCCAGTTGTAAAGATTTATAGGTACAGTTTGAATTTTCTTCTCTCTATGACTTATGTTTTAGAAAGTTTATCATTTGACTGACTTGAACAAATTATTAGACAAAATAAGAAAGGCACTGGTGAAATTGGAGTGCTGCCCATAAGAGACGGGCTCGTCAGAAGTGACAAGAGCCCCTATGCTGCTGTGGGGCTCACTCGACGCTGAGAGTGAATTTGAAAGTGTCATATTTATGAGCATGAAGAGTTGTCAAAGGGCATTTGTCATGTGCTAAGTAACCTCCCGGGCTGCTGCTCATTAGTATCAGGCTGGTACCCTGCTCGGAGGGAGATGAGTTAGGGGAGATCCGAGAGCCTGTGCTGGCACGAAGTCCTGTACTAGTCTCTCATTGTGTTTTTGTTCTAATCTCCCTCTCTGAGCCTCAGTTCCTTCATCTGCAAAACGTATGTGGCCTAAAACTCACTACCACATCTTGGTTTGGGAAGTGCTTCATTTTTAATTAAGTCTATGTGGATAATCCACCCAGGCTCTCTCTATATATCCCCAAAGCATGCACATGTGTGTGTATATCTGTGTTAGGTTTTGTTTCCCACAGTTACCTCTGAACAATTTCAGCAATGCTGAAAAATAATCTTCCAAGGAGTAACATGGCAAAGTGGTTTTCTTTAAAGCGAGGGCTAACCTGGACAAGTAGGCAAAGATATCCACGGGAGGATGTAGAGATTAAAGACTCAGCAAGGCTTGAAGGATTAAAAAAGAGAAAATTAATTGTGCTACTCCCCACACAGAGCAGGAATAAAGGCTGAGTGTGAGGAAGCTGGAGCTGAGAAGTGAAGGCATCCTTGGGAGATGAGGAAATAAGAAAAGGACCAACAATGGCTGAGCTCTGATCCGGTGTGCAGTGCTGAGACATGGGTGGCAGCAGACAGATTCTAACAGGAACAGGAATAAATTAGTTTTCGGCATGGTGGGTTTGAAGTGCCAATGGAATATTCATACACAGATGTCCAACTGACATTTGGACGCTCAAGGATGAGGTTCGGAAGAGAGGTGAGAGTTACAGATTGGTTTTGGGGAGGATTCTGGAGGTGATAATTGAAGCCACACCAGTGAACAGGGCTTCCAAGGGAGAATGAAGAAAATGACATGGAAAAATGTCAAATTTGATATGGCCAAATATAATCACTATAACACTTCAGCAGTCATGTTCTAAAATATTTCATCATTTAAGTATAAAGCTACATGTTTTCCAAATAAACAATTTGTGAGGGTATAAAATATAGTCACTAAATTCTTTCATAGTTTCAAAAGGAAGATATGACACACTTTAATGTAAGGAGATAGAAAATAAGAAGGAATTCAGACAGAGCTGGGTTTGAATGACTGCCCTAGTTCGAGTCAGCCTGTGTCTGATTCTAGATAGCAGACTCTTAACTGTTGCAGGATCACCTACTCCTCATGACCCTAGACACCTCAGAGGAAGAGGACAGGAGCTACTGCGTAGGATGCTGAGACACCCTACAGCAGGCCAAAGGTAACACATAACTTCTGCAGTCTATGGGACTGAGGCCTAGCTCAGGATGAAGATCTGACTTTTACACAAGTTGTTAATTTATAACAACTTGGAGGCTTCTCAAGGACTATGTCCTAGGCAAAGGGACAGGTGGCAAATTATAGCATTAAGCCAAGATTAGGGACGGTGTAAAAAGTGCTTTGCAGAGCAGAGAGGAGAAAGATTGATACATAGGTGAATAAAGTGTAATGAAAAACTCAGAAAGAAGCAGGGATATGTGTAAGAACTTGGGAGAAGTTAAGCAAACAGTAGAGAATGAGGATTAATAGAGGTGATTGAATTATAGGGCCATCATATTCATCAGTGGATTCATCCACTGTAGAGTTTATAGCTAAATGTGACATTGGGAAATGAAGGCTGGTGGAGGGCAAGGGTCACTAGGGGCAAGGCCGGAAGGATGTATGTCCCTCCTCCTCCCTTGATCCCTCTCTCTGCTCTCATGGCTATTCCTCTTCTGTGATGCTCTTTCACTTGGTTACCCTGCCTTCGAGCTAGATGAGTATGGACCGAAACTGCTACAGACTGGGGAAAAACAGATGTCTCTTCTTCAAGGTATGTTCCAGCAAGAAGAAAAGAATTATGGTCCAACATCTGGGCAGGTGAGTGGGAAGCTGAAATGGATGGTCATGGAAGGTAAGGAGTTCAGTAACAGGGAGACCAGGCTATAAATTGGGTCATGTACATGAATGCTGAAGTGTATCAGGTGAGCATGAAAGAAGACTATATTTCAGACTCCAAAAACTTCAATACCAAAGGGAGTGACGAGGAGCAAGCGACAGAGAGACCTAGCTGGGAATGACAAGGAGGCACAGAGCAAAGAGGGGAAGACTTCAGACCAAGGTGGAGGAGCAACGCCTAGGAGGGGTCACAAGGAGTCAGAGCCAGTGCCCTTCTCCAGGTGCCAGCAGTGGGACCTGGGGCTCTGGAGGAGTGGCTAGTCTCCTCAGGAATGACTGTAGAAGATGCAGCATCCCCAGGTTATGGTCAGGTTTCACCAAGGCAGGAGGCAAAGTGATCATTCTCTGAATAATTAACAAGGAAGCAAATATTTTGAGGAGGCCAGAGATAAGCTAGAGATGAGAGCTGAAAATAGGAGAAAAATGGTCTTAGAAAAGCAAGGGCCTGAAGCAGGAGAGGCAGGTGGGATGGCAATGTGGGCAGGATCCAGACTCGAGGTGAGTGCTGTCTCAGCGTCCTCACCCTAAGAACACACCACCCCTACTCTGGGAGTCGATGACAGGTTTCTAGGGCTCCATCAGAGTGACTGCCACCGGGGTGTCACAGCCATAAGCATAAAGACTCTGACTGTGAGAACTGCACATATATGTCTCTCATTTTTCCTGAGTAAAGTAAAAAGGTCACTCTCTGAGCACAGATGAAAAGGAGTTTCACTTGCACTGATTTCCTTCTTTGTTCTTGAGTGCTCCTCATTCCTCCGCACTCGGATCCTGATGTTCTGCATCTTTCCGTGGCACTGGGCACAGATGTCCCATACATCGCAGAGAAAAGAAAATGGTTTCCTTAGCAACAATAAGCGCACAAAAGCCATCAGAATTTTCTCTGCTGATCATGTGATATTGGAGCAGTTTAAGGAATCCAAACAGGAGGAAAGAATAACGAATCTCTCAATAGAACTCACTGCAATGAGGGCCTGGAGAAGAAATGCAAAAAGGCACCTGCTATTTATAAATGGGATCATGGTTCATTTTTTTTTTTTTAATTCTTAGAGAAACAGGTAAAATCACATTGTGTCTGGTTAAGTGCAAGGAAAGATATTTCCTTAAGACACTTTCATTATCACTGAAAGCACACAATCATAAGCAAATAAATTTATGTGTCATTATAAGATAATGTTCTTGGCAATAATGGCATGGGTGCTAGATAGAGTGCTTTTAAAGACAGACTTTTTTTTGGTCATTGTTTGAAAAAAATGTCCATGAATTTTTTGTCTCACCATTTGCCCTAGAAGGAATTCATGGGATCTTACCTCTTCAAGACATTTGCTACCAGATTATTTTCTTGGTGGTTTTCTCTGTTAGCAGTTCTAAAGTGAAGTCATCAAAATTATGTGTGAAAATATACCTTACACCTCTTTCTCTCTGTGATTTTTAAAAAATTTTTTATAATGAAGGATGATTTGATGAAAATATTCTTACCAGGCAGTATAAGTACGGAGAACATGGAATACCTACAACTAGGTACAATTGACAAATCGGTGGGAAGATTCCGAAGTCTCTTACAAGTCTTCCATCCTTCTGAGACAGGCCAGTGTGATGATGCAGATGCAAAACAAGGGGGCACCTCTCTGCCACGCCCCCGCCGAATAAGGCGTGACAAAATAGGGACTGGGGTCCCGGACAAAAGACCCCTGTGCTTGAGGCTTGAGGCTCCCCAGGTCTAGAGCCTGAGTTGAATATGCTTCGCCAGGAGACACACAGTTAGCCCAATAGTATATAAAAACAAGCCGCTTTCTCCCTTCTAAACTATTCTGTTTTTCCCTATAAACTGTTCTGTGCTTTCTCACCAAACAAAAATAACCTAAACAGAAAACACCTTATTAGACATAATAGTTTCAGCTAAAATAAAAATAACATGGCCACCTGACAAAAATACATCAACAAATACCAAAAAATAGATTAATACTCACATAAAATCTATGAGAACAAGATTAAAGAAATAACAAAGATCCACTTCCTTAAAAAAGTTATATACAAAACACACTGATCTACAAAGATTTTTGTGGTCATAAAAAAATCATCACTGTCTCACACGACCTTACACAATGTCAAAATGATTGATCACTGCTCTGTTTCTGTTCTTGTTTTTTTCCTTTAACTTTTGTTAACCTATAACAATCACCTTTATTTTACAAAGCCAAAAAATCATATATAAAAAAAACACAAAAGGCCTAATAAATTTACAACAACATCACAACCTCTCTTGTGTTCGTGTGTTGTCTGTCCATTCCGACTCCGTTCATTCCTGTCTTCGGCGATCCCAGGCCCTACACCACAAACAGTCGCCGACACCTCTCACCATGTGACCGAGGAGGAAGGGCTCCGATAGGACTGTGAGGTGCATTCTGCGGTCATGGCTTTGGGGAGCCTCCTCTCCACATCAGCCAGGCAATACTCCTTCCCGGGCCTGGGCCTGGGCACTGGAGATTCCAAGTCTCGTCAAGCACTTAGCCATCAGGTTTATGAGGCGAAGCAACACTGATGCTAGGTTTATGAGTTGGGAGAGAACAGGAGCCAAAACTGAAAGACTAAAGCCACGCAAGAGACTTAGGACATGAGCCCGAGCTAAGGCCCCAAGGAGTAATGCGCTCGATGCCACGTGACCTGTCATGCGTGGCCCTGTTTTTGGTCCCTAGGTGGAAGACTTCTCTCAGAAGCACTTTGGAGGGCTTGACAAGTTCTGCTGGCAGAAACATCAGGTGAAGACACAATGCTGTCTCTTACACACAACCCACCTTTCAGATCAAAATCCCCTCACCCTTGTCAAGTCTGCTCTGCTCACATCAGAGGTAATGAAACGTGATACAGTGCCCAAGGGTGCAGGTAAAATGTAAGCAGTTCTGGCCCCAGAGAAACCCAGGCTCTTATCACAGACATAGCATGTGTGTCTGCAAACAAGATGCTCCTAAGTCTCCTCTAGTTCTATTCATTTCATCCAGCTCAGGGCTTACACGGAATAGGGGAGGTCAGAGAAATGTTTTAATACATGAGTTTTAATAACACATGTACCCTGCAGAACAGGATCAGTTTTACAACAAAAGGAAAACTACAATTTCAGACCTGCAGGTGTGAGGGACGTTCACCTGCTGGAAGGTCGGAGGAGTTGGGCTGGAGGAGGAAGCTCTTGGGAAGCTGCCGCCTGACCGTGCTCCAGGCAGGAAGGCCACTTCGGAGAGCAGCCCCAGCCTTATGTTTCCCTGCACTTTAATATTAGAGCATGAGTTTCATTTAATCTGCGGTCAGAGCAAGCCTGGAAAACAGTGCTTCCCACCTCACTTATATTCAAATAGAATAGAAAGAAAAACCCTGCTTTTGGACCAAATTTCATCCTGACAAACACTGGGAAGTTGTGATGGCGCCACACCTCTCAGTCCCACCCAGCAGCTCTTTCATTCAGGACGGTGGCACAGCTTCAGCCAGGCAGTGGAGCTCACATAAATCCTAATGCCTTTGCAAGTAAGTTTACTGATTGTTTTTTTTACTGTCACATGATTTTTAAGGTAAGAAATTAGGAAATAAGAGTTTTGCTTGTCAACTAAAGCCTTAGTTAACTCCTCTTATAAATACGATTAGAAAATGCTCTCCCAGGACTCTGTGCATACAACCTAACTATCTTTAGTCCCATCTGTAGGATCATGGTTTCCGGAGTCGCCTAGGTTTCGCTCGACCAGATCTCCACAACACCATCCACGTCACTGCGCTCCTCTTCCTCAGCCGTAAAACAGTTGTCAAATACTGAAATTGCAGAACTGTTGTAACAACTAAATTTTAAAAAGTACCTGTTACCTGTCCGAAAATGTCTACTTCCCACTGAGTACTTCATAAACATCTGTCTAGGCTTTTTCCAAATATTTGTTTTCATTTGTTAAATCACATCATTAAAACACACGTCACTAATAATCTACTTGGTTCTAGGCCTGCCAGACTTTCAGGGACAGAAACGCTATTTGGCTTTTTCCTGTTTTAAATTAAGAAGACTTAAGAAGACAGATCTGTTTTCTTCTCCACTCGGGCATGGCGCGTTGTCGGTGCAGGCGGCCAAGTGTGCGGCCTGGGTGACGGTGGCTGTTAAACTGCCTGAGCTTCTGTTCAGCTGGCTGTAAAATGAGGATGGTGGTGGCTGTGGTCACCTTGAGAAAGAGGAGTCCAGGGAGGTCTCAAGGCCGAGCAGAGCTCACCCAAGGCCACTCCTCCCAGGGCCGGGGAGTTGAGGGTCAGAGAGACCCGGTGGCTCCCAGTGCCACCGTCCTGGGAGGCCAGAAGCTGTTGCTTTCCTAGCTCACTGCACACAGGGCCACGTGAGCAGAGCCAGCACCAGGGAGGCTGAGTGTGCTGAGGGCATGGAGGGCTAAGGTCCAGGTCTCCTGGGCTACAGTGTGAGAGAAGAGTGAGAGCCGGAGGGACCCTGGGATGTCTGAGAATCTGCTCAGAGTCTGGGAACTGGCATGGAAGCCAGCAGTGGGATGGGCAGAAGGGAGGCAGGGCACAAAGGCTGGCTCCTCCCTCCAGTGACATTGGTCAGCCGACAGATTTGCTGTCCAGCATGACTGAGGGGACTGTGCTACTCTAAAGAGAAAGAGTGAGAGAAAGGAGGAAGACAACACTGGATTCACTCCACGGGCGAGGTGCTGAGGACAAGCTATGGCAACACAGGACACCACCACCACCTTAAGAGTCCTGACATCACTCTGTCTACAAGTCCATCAGATAGCATGTTCTTACCTCTGAAGAATTCTCAGCCCCACCACTGATTTTAAGTTGTGCTTTTGTTTACTGATAATAAAAAAACTGTCATGTGTATCAGTGAGACCTAGAAAGGTTCATGCAGTCAGTTTAAGATCCCTGAACAGCGCAGCCTAATAGTTAAACCAGAGACGATTCTGTTCTTCTTTTCTTATAGGTTTCCTGTTTTCAGTTTGGAAAGTAACCAACTCCTGTTCTGAGCTCACTGCTTCTTTTAACAATCTGAGGTCTAAAAAGTTCTACTTAATATCTAACATGCATCTTGCAGTATTATTTAAATGAAAATGATATGGGAAATATATAATTGATGAAACAGAGGTTTTCCATGACTTCTCTTTCAATTCTTAAAGTCTAAGTAATTAGCTCCTTTGAAGTACAGTCTGGTCTACATCCTTGATTTTCGAGCTTTTATTTGCCTTTTTTGGGTCCATTTCCCTTTTCATTTACCATTTCACAAGGATGCCGCTATAGAACAGGCTCTTGAGAATCAGACCCCAAATGATCTTCCAGGTAGCTTCATGATGCTGTTTAGAAAGAGATGTAGCTAGGACTTTGGAAAGGTTTGATAAACAATGAAGAGCCTTCCAGTATATCCACAATCATCTACGGCACAGGATAAGTGAGTAGTAAAGTTCCTACGTCTGTCTCAGAGAACTTTCTGGCTTGACTGGTAGCAAATGCAACAACCCAGACACACAGATGTAAGGAGAAGAAATCAGAGAACATCAGTGCTCTAATGAGGCTGTACCTCATTCGTAAAAGTAAATATTTTGCAGATGCTTGTGCCATACAGACTCCCGCCCTCCCCACTACTCAGTTAGATGACCCTGTGGTGCCTGTTTCTCGCTGTCTCTCTTTATGGTATCACCTCCATGATACTCTCACACACTAAACAATCTCCAGTCATTAAAACAGAAAAACAAACTATTTTCTTCCTACTTGTAGCAAGTGCACAATACTCTACTTTTCTTTGTATAAGACTCTTAGAGAATAGCTTGTCCTTAGTCTCTCTAGTTGTCTTAGTTACCCTTTGGATCATTTCTGAAAACCACAACAGTCAGGTGTTTATCCTTCTCGTCATGGAGATGTATATATTGTGAATCCTGCTGCGCTTGCTCCATCTTCATCTTAGTTGAACAGTGAGCAGCCCTGAGAACAACTGATGTCTTCTCTTCTTAAAATACTTTCTTACTTAATTTCTACACAATCCTGCTCCTCCTCCTGCTTCATTCATCACTCCTGTCTAACCTGTTCTGGGTTCTTTTTCTTTCCCCAAGCTACATGAGGGCCAAGAATCAGTCCCACTGGGCCACTTCTCTCTCTAAACCACGTCCTATGTGGAGCCCTGCAGGCTCCTGGCTTCCAAATTCATATCCTGCAGCCCCAAACTGGCCTCCGAACTTCAGAGAGAGACAGCTCGGCCATGGCTACTCTGATTCCCATGGCACTTCCAGGCACGGGAAGCCCTGAACCCTGAGCCTGCCCTGCCCTTTCCCAGCCCGGACATCCTGTAGGCTCCTCCTCCTCACTGTCTAGCTCTTCACTATAACTTATCAAGCCCCAGTGCTAGAGTCATCTTTGACTTTCCTTTTTTCTCTTACTCCTCACATCAAGTTTATTAGAAAGTGTGTCCTTATATTTTGAAATCTATCTTGACCATGACCAATCCTTGTCTATTCCCCAACCACTCATTGGATCAAGTTGCCTGACAATGGTTTCCTCACCAAACTCCCTGCTTGTGCATGCCCCAGTCTATCTCCAGGGTGAAACAGGAGTGATCCTTTTACAACGTGGCACACTACAAATAGACACAACTTTAATTTGCAAATTATATAAGTGAAGTTGGAAATCATTACAGCAGAACAGAAGTGAGATCCTGTCACCCCTGTGTGACAACCCCACAGCCTCTGAGGGCTGCTCCCTGTCCTGCGCTCTCTTGCAATCCTGCTCCAGCCAGCTACTTCTCCTTCCTGTCCCAGACCTTCCCCTTGTGGCTTGGCCCCCTGTCTTCTTCCAGACACCTTCCCAGTGATGCTTCACTTTTTTTGAGGGCTTTGCTTAGCAGAGAAGTCTTCGCTGACCAGGTGCCTCAGCCAGAGTACATGACCTACCACAGGTAAGTGTGCCTCTTACACTTCCCAAACATCCTCACTGTCTGTCTTGTTCTCTACATAGCCTTTATCCCTGCCTTGCGTTATTATGTCTCATCCATCCCCATGTCCGTCCATCCATCCACCCACTTTCCCATCCACGTACCCATCCATCCATCTACCCCTGCGTCCATCTGCCTATCCATCCACATACTCATCCGGTATGCTACTTCTCTCTTCGATCCCTAGAGTAACACCAGTGTACAAGATGAGGGACACTTTCAGTTCTACTCACACTTATGCTCCCATGTGCCGAGAGCATGGTTGACTGAGGGAGCCGTGCACAGACGATTTGTTCCTCTTCTGCGCATGTGTGTGCAGTCACGTGCCCACTCCAGCCCACACTAGTGGAAGCCGCTGGAGCTTTTAATGTCCATGGTAAATACTTAGGTGTATGAGGCATCAGATTGTGTATGTGTTGGTGTGTGTGTATAGATTTATTTATTGACTCTTTGGCAATGCTGGTGACCAAACGCAGGGCACACATGCTACACGAGTATGTGCCACACCACTAAGCTATTTAGTCCTCACTCAACAGTATTTGCATTTTAAAACATCCATTTTCTGTTTGAATTTAAATATTCAAAATCATTCTGAGCACAATGTAAAACAACCAAATTTATCTAAAATCTGTACTAGTTACTATATTAACTTATATATTACTTCTATCTATTCTGAAAATTTCATAGTCATTTAGTGTATGGTTTGATGAATTTTCACAAAGCATCCCGGGACACAGCACCTCACTGGAACCCACTCTCTTTCCAACCCGTCACCAGAGCTTACGGGTGAACGTACCTGCTGCCCTGATTTCTGCCACCATAGACTGCCTTTGTCCTTTCTAAGTTTACACTTCACCCAAATGGAATTATACAGTTTATGCTCTTCTTAAGTGGGTTTGTTTTGATTAGCAGTGGTTTTTAGATTCTTCTATGTGTTTTATGAGTGAAACCCTTTAACTATTCTCATTGCTGCATAGTATTTCATGGTATGCATAATTCACATTTTATTTTATAAATTCTTGTATAAGTGAATATTTCAAAATTATTGAGAATAGTCTATGGCTATGCCTATTCCTCCTGTGCATGCATATCAATAGGTAGAAATGTTCATATTCTAGGAGGACAGAAAGAAGAGCTGGCTTAGCAGATAGACCTATATTGTCCAACCTTAGGAGCCATTGCCAAGCAGTTTTACACAGTATTAGTTCAATTTATACTTTTTTGTAATTGCCATTCAGTTCACTAAGATCTGGACTTTGCTGCTTGTAAGTCAGTAGATAGGGCGGATACTACTGAAACATCCATAGCTTTTCACGGATTCAAAATGTAAAATCACTTATCTAAAATGAGGTGCCTAATGTGTAACTCAGAAAACATTAATTCTGAATTTGAAGAATGAAATACAGGGAGGGAAAAGAGAAGAAAGGCACATTTCATGGTCTAAAATAGATTAGAAGAGAGAGATGAAGAGAAGTCTTCAAGTGAGAATTCTCAGGTGTGTGAGTGTCTGCTGTGGAGGAGCAGGGAGCTGGGGCGCTGCAGTCCTAGCACTGTGGGAGGCACGGGGCATGGTGGAGAAGCTAGGTCCCCCTCCGGGTCCCACACCACCACCATTTTTCAAGACACACTTTAGCTGAGAAGTGAGCGAGAGCATTTGTTTGGTAATAACCAGAAATATCCATAACCAAGACAGCTCTGATTCAAACACCAGCAACATACATTATACAACGAAGTACTTTCTTCCAGGTAATTCACGTGTCTCTTTGTTTCATGTTTTAATTTCATTCACCTTTGCATAACTTTTCCATTCTTCTGTGCTCCAAATTCTTTCACAAATCCAGTACCTGTGATGGTCCTGTATCTTGACACTCTAAGTCTAGCTATAACAAGTTAATATTGAACTTTTAAAAAAATAAAATGTTCTGAGCCCACAGCCAAGTTGGGTTACTTAAGATTGCACATATTCAAGCATGAGTGAATAAAACTACTCAGGTTTTTACCATGTATTCATTTATAGGCTAGTTTTACGACCAGTGTTATCTTCTTAAAATAAAATGAAGTTTGTCCTGGTGGCTTAGTTTAAATAAACTTCTTACGCTAGTGTTGTTTGGAATTCACTTTCCAATGTTTAAATTATAGATAAAGAAGCTACCTAAGTTTTCTGCAGAAGTAGCGTCACTATTGGGAAAGAGAGTAATCTAATCAAATGTTATCTCCAGCCCTAATTCGTATCATTAATACAAGAGTGACTTCGAGAATGGTCCCTTCCTGGCTCCTGCCCTCTGTTAAGTTGAATTCAGTGTAATATACTTTGGAATGAATATTGGATTTCAATAAAGAACATTCAGGGAATTTGAAACCCAGAGAGCAAGGACAGCATCCAAATTTACGATGGCTCCAAGATGCTTGAAATACCAATTTATGCCAGATCAAATACCATTTAAATGGTTCGTAGACTACTGGGAAATGTGTTCATCGAACATCTTATATTTGCAAAGTGCTTTCAGTCATTTTTAATAGTCCTGTTGGATAGGGGATGAACATTTCAGCTGACAAAGACAGCTCAATAGGACAAGCATCATCCAAGAGATTTTATGGAAAATTATTCCTACGTGTTTCATTTGATCATGGAAATCATAGTAACAAAAAACAAGATAAAGAGGATACACTAAAGCATAAACAATGAAGGGGAATATAGGTGGGAAAGCAAGGATTATAATTCTTGATAGTGAAGTTCTAATATGAGATCTGTATAATAGATCAGCCTCTATCTCCAACCAGCTGGCAGCAAAAATGAGGTTTTGTGGGGGAGCTTTCATTATATAGTGTACTTTGGTTCATGAACTTAACTTGCTTTACATTTTGGGGAAGATGACCATGTTCGTGTTTGGTCTCTGATGTGGAATCTGTGAACAGAAGCAAATTTTTCTTGAAAGCTTTTGTTTTGAGAACAAACTGTCTGTGAACAGAAGCATTTGTGAGGTATTACTGCCTTTATAATATGCATATTATAAGAATATATACCCAGAAAGACATAGCCTCTGTTTTGCTGTCCTGCGGTATTTCTAGAGAATGCTACCATTTGGTTTCTTACATGGCAAAGTCATAACATGTAGTGAATGTCCAACGTGTATTAGTTATTGCCACTGTTAATCTGCTATCCTTCAGCATTTTTAAAAATGTATTTCTGGGGCCGGGGAGTTAGCTCAGTGGTTCCGGTGCCTGTCTTGCAAGTGCAAGGACTCGGGTTCGATCCCTGGTAACCACATACCTATACTGGGTGTGGAGACTCACGCCCAGCAGCAACCAGTACCACATACCACAGTGCCGGGCGTGGTGGCTCATGCCTGTAATCCCAGCACTCGGGAGGCAGAGGCAGGAGGATTGCTATGATGTGAGTTGGAGGCTGAGCTCAGGGCCAGCCTGAACCACAAAAGTGAGACCCTGTCTCAAAAAAAAAAAAAAAAACCTAAAAAAAAAAATGTATTTCTGTAGAAATGACTCCTAGTACAGCAAATCAAAAGAAATGAACACTAATGACAGGCAACAATATATGGTCTTGGTGCTTGGCTATCATGGTCACGACAGGCCTCAGTACCAATCTGAGTGGCTTCCATGCTCTTCTTGGCTTACAACTGGTCTGATGATATTTACTAGCTTGGCAGAGAATATGAGTCTCTCATATCCTTTAAAGTTACCAACCTGAAAGAATATTCCAACAAAATGGGATGTGATCGAGAGGATGATGTCGCTCTTGGCAAGTAAATAGACTCCATTGAGACGTGAGTTCTTCATTGTCACGAGTTAGTCCGCTGGTGGCCTAGAGGTGGCAGAAAGAGGCTAGAGCAGAGAGCTCACTGGGAGCAGGACTCGGGCTCCTGCAGTGACCTCCCGCTCACCGCAATCATGTGACTGAATGTCTCTAGTGCCAAAGAGAACCACAGAAGTCAAGCTGAATTCAGCTGCTTCATAGGTTCATTTGGTTTATTCTTTGATTTCTTTCTTGTTCTGGGACTCTTTTTCTACATTTTTAGAAATAACCCTAGCTTTATCTCTCCACTATTCTCATCCGTTTAAAAAAATGTGCTCTAAACTGTTCAATTTCAATAGATCCTTCAATAAATCCTTCAACAGATCCTGTTCAATTTAAATAGATCCTACTTACTATATAATACCTACTTATTACTATATATAGTAATATTAATTACTGTGCTTACTACATTTTATAAAAGTCCCTTATTTGATCATAACTCCTTTGAGTTTCTTTTGGATTTGTATGTTGGGGTTTGTCTTTGAGGTCTGAACCTTCATCAAGCGTATGATGATCCTTGTGCTTTCAAATTTCAAATGAGATTAGAGAAAAAGTTGGTTGCATGACTTGTGTGGGTGGGCAGGGCTCAGGATCTGATGGTTTGCCCTGCATGTTACTGGGGCTATGAGCTGGCTTTTTTTGGGGGGGGTGAAGGGTATAAAGCTTCAAATATCTGGAGAAATTTGTCTTCTCCTTCAAGTCATCATCCAGTTCCAACAAAACGCTTCCGGTTCTGGCGACAGGTGCCCTGGCACCGGGCAGGGCTGCAGTCTGTTCTTCAGTCCTGATGGGCTCATCTGGCAGTGAGCGCTGAGTTGTACTGCACCTGTAGTTGGCAGGCTCTAGTTTCTCCACTGAGATTTCTCTAGCAGATAAACCATCAGCTCTTTGGCTTTATGAGGGCAGGAAAGTAGTCGACGGCTTTTATACAGTGAGGGGCTGGCTGAGTCCCTTCTCAGACTTTCAGACATTATCAACCCCTGAGTCTCAGTCGCAGCCCAGCCTGAAAGCACCAGCCTGGGGCTCCCAGGCCCCTGTCTCAGGGCTGCTGTGGGAGGGGACAGAGTAGAGGACTACCTGCCATTCCCTGCTATAGTCTTTGCTCCTGTCAGTCAGATATACTTCTCATCCACTTTGCTGATTCTGAAAATACATTGACTTCCTCAGGCTTGTGCTATTTGTTTTTGTGTTCCGTATCATGGGCTTATATATTTTCTCACTTACACTGCCATTTCAGTGATGTTTGAAGGGGAAAGAGGATAAAGGCTCATGGTCACTATATCAAATTAACTGTATGGCTTTTATTTTTTATTTTTCAGATACAGAGAAACACTGAGGATGGAGGTAGAGTTATAAGTGATGGAGATTCTGAGTGGAACACTGCACTCAGTGGATACACAGGTCAATCCCCACACCAGGGAAACACTGGAGACCATCATTAAGCAATTGGCAACTGAGATAGCTCCCCGAATAGGAAGCACTTGGGTCCAACGAGAATTTCTTCTAAATAATATGGTTCTCACCACAAGCAGGTAGTGATAAATGAGGTTTACAGTAAAGTTTTAGGAGATACATGGTGATTAGAAGGCATGAAACTGAATTTCAAGTACAGGTCTATCGCTGTGCACAGTGAATGGCTATCGATTCAAACAACCGGCTTTAATAGATGTAGAAAGTGGTATCTGTTAAAAATGTTCAAGTTTATGCTTAAACTCCACTTTCCTTATAATATTATCTCCTGACTTAGAGTCAGAAATTATCTCACCCTCTTTCTATGAACATATGTTATCTGCTTCTGTAGTTTGCAGTGTTTTCACTTTGGTGTGTGAAAAATGCGTAAGCATTAGACTCTTCTCTTCTAAGGGAAGCAGCAGGAGAGGTTTAGGGAGGGCTGGCAGCGAGGCCCTTTTTTTTTTTGGAATTATTTTTTGTCTAGTAGACACTAAGGAAAATGTTTAAACCTCATAAAACAACAATCAATGCTCACTATTACATGTTTATAAGAGTTCCTGGGTAAGGGATGTAGCTCTTTGGTAGAGCATTTGTCCAGCATGTGTGAGGTCTTGGGTTTGATCCATAACATCATGAAAGAAGAAAATAAAAGAAAAGGAAAAGAAAGAAAGAGAAGATGTTATTGGGTAGGACAATTTAATGAACGAGTAATCAAGTATCAGATTGTAGCCTAGAGTATAAACTAAATATCCATGGAGTCTACACTGATGGGAAGGATCGAGTTAAATAAATGGGGGAGGATAGGCAAATTGAACAAGGAGTCATGTAATTTATGCACTGTCACTTCCTCATGGAGTGGAAGCCTGACTTCCTGTTCCTTTAGGGTGGGGTGCACTCAGTGACTTTCTTGTAAAGCCTACAGTAAGGGAAAATTTTGCAATTAAGATACCTGCAAACATCACTGACTCATGTAACCAAGACTGGTGTCAACAGTGAGAGCTATACCAATCGCAGAGACCTTTGGTGCAGAATGATGACAACCACACTTCACCTCCATAGCTGTCTTCACCAAACCCTCAGCCTGATACACCCAGAACAACACAGACAAATCCAAATTCATAGCCAGTCAGTGCTGTTCCAAATTGTCAGTCATCAAAATAAGGAATAGGAGTAAGTGACACAGTCTAAGAAGACAAAATAATTAAATGTAATGGGGCTTCCTGGGTGGGAAATGAGAATTAACCATAGATTTTAGTTAAACACAAGGTACAGCATAGGTTCATTAATTGATTGAATGCACCACTCTCTCGTGTAAGATCATAAGCAGAAAAACTGATTGCATATGCATATTAACTCTATAATTATAAAATTATTCTAAAATAAAGGTTCACATAAAACTACCCTAACAGTAGAATGCAGGTACTCCTTCCAATTCAGAGGTAAGTAGTTTACAGGACACCAAAAGTCACAAGCTGGATCTTTTCAGGAATCCAGACTGGTTAAGTGGTTAGGGAATGCACAGGTCTTGACTATTCTGAGTTACCCTGATGTGAGTTTATTTTAACACCCAAAACTTCTCCTTTCTCTAGGAACTTACAAGATAAGGGGCTTAGTGTTCAATTTAGTGTTTTTCATACTTCTGTCTGGATTAAGAGAAAGATGCCTCAAAGTGTGGTGTTCCAGGACACCGAGAACTCTGCACTGAAGGAGACAAGGCCAACTCTTCTGGCCTTTCCTTCTGCTTTTCTCTGTCGAACTCTCTTTTCCCTAGAGGGTATCCTAGCAACCAGAGTTCCTGTCCTCCAAGGTAGGTCACAGAAACCAGCGTTCCTTTCCCAAAAGGAAGCCATCAAACCTAGAAGGGCTGTTCTCTGCTCTACCTCCCTGGAAGACAATCATAAGATCGCCATGCTTGAGGAGTTCTGACCACATCTGGGGAAGACCGAGAAGAATTTGACAAACAGCCCTGGACAAGGTCCCTTCCATTTGTTATCAGGGTTGGTCGGGGATTTAGCTCAGTGGTTCTGGTGCCTGCCTCACCAGTGCAAAGTCCTGTGTTCTATCCCTAGTCCAAAATAATAAAATAATAATAATAATAAAATGATAATGCTCTTTTCATCTGTTACCATTTGGGTTTTACATGTCCTTCAAAAACCTGATGTGGTCATAAGTCTCTGTTTCAGAAATGGCTGAATCTAGAGGGTGCAATGCTGGGATTAAGGGTGTGTGATCATTGAATTACTACACTGATTAGTACCGTTTATCCTAGTAGTCTGCATAAGAAAAAAGGGCAGAAAGAGGCTGTTAAATTTCCCTTCTTGCTCTGCTGCCTTTGGCCTGCCATGAACTCTTTTCCCTCTTTCATATGTAACCCAGCCTTGAAGTCAGTGAGTTATGAACAGAAGCCTCTGTAAACTGTGAGCTAAATAAACCTTTCTTCTTTTAACTTTGAGCATTGGGTATTTTGTCTCACCAAGGAGAAAAGTAACTAAAACATCTCCCAAGCACATTTCTCTGTAACTTCCCACTTCTTTTATGAGATTTCCGATAGAAATAAACCATTTTGTCCTGAGTTGTTCGGTCTTCATTTCTGAAGATTCTCATGTCATATAAATTTAAATTTTTTGTTATGGCTTTCTCTTTTAATATTTTTGCTTTTGTTACAGACCTTGCCATGGATGAGGCTGAGATGTTAATTTTCTCTTGTGAACTTAATACTTTATTCCCACATGCTGGATTCTGAAGAAATGAGTATTTTCTACAAAATTTATTTGCACTATTTTATTCAATTAAATAGGAAAGATAACCATCATATACTGGCTAAATTTAGATACTCCTAATTATTTAGAAAACAATATTCAAAATGATTGATGTGATCACTGATAAGTGGTATGGTTAAATGAAAAACATGTTTCCAAAACACAAGAAGCCCAGAAATACTCAAGGTCATACATAGCTCTGTTGACACAAAAACAACAAAGAAGATATGTGGTCTGAGAGGAATACACGCTGATATGAGGCAGACAAGTGTTATCATTGTACGTTGGAGAAAAGCAACAGCACAAAGGTTGAATTCAAATTTTGAGAGAAAATTTGGTTTCCTTGGTATTTGTACTTCCTTCATTATGTTGTCTGAATTAGCTACACTGATCATGTAATTTTCTCTAATTAGGAGAATTAAATTTAATTTTAGAAATAATATAAATTTTATTTTAAAATAAGTTTAATTTGATGTTACTTAGAAGAGAGATTTACATTTCTGTCTTAATTTTCATTGGAACAACTGGTTACTGATTGTGCATAAATGCCATAAAATGGCAATCAATTGTGTTTTTTATATTTGTATATGTTTATTGGTTTTCATTTCAAGTCGAGAAAATTTAGAAGCATACAAATGTATTTCTCTGTGTAGTCATACAAAACATGATTAAAGGTGATTAATCATTTTTCTGGTTTTGTTTAGATAAAAACAAAAATGTCACAATCCATAAGTCTCCAAAAATTTTAAGAAAGAGGATCCCAAGAACATAAGATGTTTCAGGGGAAAAAATTTATTGTTTGTTTAGTGAGAGAGGATATTTTGAAGATGAAAATGTTACATATAATAGATATATATTATATATATTTTTTATTGGAGATATATATATATATATATATATATATATATATAAAATTTCTGTGTATGAGGATAATGAATCTATAAAGGAAAAGAGAATAAAGAAAAGTATAAAAAATGAGACAAATGAAAAAAGAAGAAGAAAGCGAAATACGATGAGGAGGATTTGTTCTGAGAAGTAGAAAGCAGGCACACAAAGGGAGAGGGGAAGGGGAGAAAGACAGGACTCCTCTGGAGATTCTAAATTGATCCTTCCCTCTGTCTCTCCCTCTGGAGCCCCAGGACATTAACACCTTTTGTCTCCCATTTGAGATGGTACCAATCTCATCAGGCCCGCTGGGCTCTCCAGGCCAGGAGGAGGTGTCTGTGTACCTGAACAAAGCTACAAGCCCCAGTCCCCGGGAGGGAAACCTCTCCTTTTTGCTCAAACCCTGACTCTGCACGGGGCCATCTTCTGTTTGGCTTCCTGGAGGCTTTTCTGTACTGCACACAGGTTCCAGTGCCTGGAAAGAACATCCCAGGGCTCCAGGTCCAGAAAGAGTTGCGGCCACCAGCCTGCCAGGCTACACACTCTGTGAAGATGGTGATGTCCACAGTCATGGACGGGACACAGTGGCACAGAGTTGGAACACAGGAATGAGGGACAAGACAGATGGGTGGACTGATGGAGCCGAGACCGGATCGTCAGCCTCTGTGGGACACACGTGCTGTTGAACTGAAAGCTATTCAAAAATAGATGAGAAATGAAGTTGTAAATGAGTTGTAGTATGTGTACTTGATATTATGAAATAGAAAATATTTAAAAGGGAAGAGCAAGTAAGGGTAAGTAATGAGGCGGAAAAGAATAGGATAGTAATAAAGAAAAAAACAAAGATTATGAACCTGGGGGTGGGGGCGTTGCAGGGTGGGGGGTGGAGGGAAAATGTCATATTCTGGTACAAACTCTCAATGTTGAATGCGATGATGATGTATATTCATAATGTACCAATAAAGATATTTTTTAAAAAAGAAATAGATGCTATAAATCTCTCTGCTCCTCCTTTAATTGCAAGGAAACGAGGCACAGCTGATGGTGGCGAACCTATGGCCCCTTGCTGTAGTGGGCTGCTGTTTGAATTGCTGGAAGCTCTGAAAGGTTCGTCATCACTGCTACTGACTCACAATAGCAGCAACAACAAAAACCCTGCCTCCCCTTCACCGAGGGAGAACAAAAAGAAAGACTGAAGTAAACTTGAGACCATACTGGCCTACAGACAGCACCCAAAGAACTTACATTAGCAAACACCACAGCTGGGCATTTACTTGCTTTACAGATGTTCTGCCAAGTTGCTGTCTTCTGGTGTTTGGCATTTCTCTCAACATTTACTACTCTTTGCTAAGGTGCCCTATGAACTGGATTTCAGAGCCAATTGCTGCAGAACTTCTCCTTTTCTGGGTGTTGCTCATGTACAGGTGAAACATACATGCTAATTAACTCCTATGTGTTCGTAGCTCGTTAATCTGTATTTTGCTAGAGGTTCACTCTATCTTAAAAGCTACGGGAGTTATTCTTCCCCTACACTCATCTGTCTACACTATTTCCAACTTGATTCTAAGACACTTGAGCACAGAACCAACTACACTTCCATTAATCTCCAGTACCCACTTCTGTACATATGCATTTAATTAAACTTGCAAATGAATGAACAAGTGCAATGCCATGGGCCTTTCTCAGTAACATAATGTAAAAAATATCATTTAGGATGAAACTTCTTTGAGTAACATTTTCTTGGCAAATAATACAACGAGTGCATACATGTGTTGATGTACATGTTGTTGTGTATCAGGATAATGCATAAAAAACTGAAATAAGGGAAATTATTTTTCTCTTTGGAATTTAAAATTTAGAAATAATATATTATGAGATTAGAAAAATGTGTGCTATCTTTAAAATACTCTTACAATCTAGAGCAATACAATCATGCACACAGTTAGGAGAGGGGTGGAAATGGATTACATAATACATCAGAGGGATTATGGTTACTGGCTTTTTCTGTCAATTTTTAAATAGGATAGTTGGTTCTTCTAGACACGATAGTGGCTGGTGACTGTTTTCAAACTATGTAGGATGACCCACAAATGCTGTTTGACAGTATTTCCAGGTGAAGAGTATAATGTGACGTGGACAAACTCCCTGGACATAGTGACGGAGACAAGGACCTTTCATTACAACTGAGGCATGAAGAGGGTCACAGGACTGAACCTGAGCCTCACCCAGAGACCAGCATCAATTTAACACTCCCATGATCCTCTTCAGCCAGCCAAATCCAGGCTCAAAAACCTCTACTAGTTCGGCACAAGCTTGGCCATGTTACGTGGCTTGTTAGCGAAGGGAGTAGAGTCACTTTACCACCAGGATGTCTCCCGCGCAGATCAGTGCTTCCACATTGTGTGCCATGAGTGTTTGGAGATGCCAATTTCCTCAGCTTCAGGCAGCTGAAGACATCTTGGAGATGAACTTCTCAGACATGACAGGGAAGGAACTCGGTAGCTGAGCAAAGCAGGAGAGCCGGTGGGCTCCCAGGAGGAGTCCTAGCTAAGCACTTTTTATTCCTTATCCCCGCAAAGTATTTACTTGATCCTTTTCAAGAAATAGCATCCAACACCCTGATTAACCATTTATATGTGAAGAAGCAAAGGCAGGAGGTTTTCAGAGGGGTCAGTTTTCATTCCAGTACCAAGGCAGACTGACTAGTGCGGATAGCCCACGATGCTCGCCTTCCCTGCCCTGTTCTTATCTCTTTCACTGTGGTAAAATACATGTTATAACATTTAACAACACAATCATTTTAAGTATGTAGTTTAGTGACATTAAGGATATTCCCACTGCAGTGAGCTGTCACCACCATGCATTCCAGAAATATTTTCTTCTGTCCGAACTGGAACTCCATGCTCCACAAGTCCCAGTACCCTCCTCTCTCCCCAGCAGCCCTTGCAGTAACGAGTCTACTTTCCACTGGCATCTGACTGCTCGCAGATTTGAGGTCAGGAGACTCCTAGAGTATTTGTCTTCATTGTTCCTCCGGGTGGGAGCACGTGATGGAATCTCCTTCCTTCTAAGGCAGAACAACCTTCTCTGCATGTATCATCCACTTTCTCTTATCTCTCCATCTGGCCTAGACACTGACTTCTGTTTGTGAATACTGCTGATGTGACATGGGTGTACAAATATTTCTTTGAGTGTCTGATTATTTGGGACACATATCAAGAAATGTAACTGCTCCACTGTACCATAGTGTTATTTTGAATTGTTGAAGAGATGCTGTTTTGCAAATGTTGGCGAGGCTGCGGAGAAGAAGGAACTCTTCTCCACTGTTGGTGGGACTGTAGACTCGTACAACCCCTGTGGAAGTCAGTTTGGAGAATCCTCAAAAATCTAGGATTGATGGTCCCGTTTGACCTGGCCATTGCCCTGCTAGGTATATACACAAAAGAATTAAAAGACTCATATCACAGTGACATATGTGCACCCATGTTTATAGCAGCCCAATTTGTGATTGCTACATCTTGGAAACAACCCAAATGTCCATCCACTGGAGACTGGATAAAAAAGCTGTGGTTCTTCTACAGAATGGAGTACTACTCTGCCATAAAAATGATAAGTTTGAATAATTTCTACTTAAATGGACATACCTTGAGGATATCCTCATAAGTGAAATAAATAGGTCACAGATAGGTACATATCGCATCTTTTCTCTGGTATGAGAAAATAAAGATGTAAATGAA
>PVIR01000177.1:130320-234532 GCA_004026965.1 Petromus typicus
AAGGTGAAAGGGGACAATGTTGAGATTGTAACAAAAAAGTAAGGAAACAAATTTTATGTATATGGGGGGTGGTAGGGTGGGTAGGGCTATGGGAAAAAATGAGAATTAAGTTGTGTCTTATACTGGTACAAATCCCCATTATGGAGTGCAATCATGATGTGTATATTTAATGTACCAATAAAGATTAAAAAAAAAAGAAAAAGAGATGTTGTTTCCTTTAGCAGCCTTACCATTTCATATTGCTCCTCAAAGTGCAGAAGTATCAACTTCTCTACATTCTCATCAACACTTGACTTTTTCTCATTTATTTCTGTTTTGAAAATCACCATCTTAATGAGTGTTCTGGTTAAGAGCCTTGACCAGCGCCTAATGAGGAAGGATAGGAGCCCCAGAACAATCAGGGAGCACCTACAGCTCGATTATTTGCAAATTGCTTGCTATATTTAAGTTAACTTCGTCATCTAATTGCAGTTAATTTAAAAATATGGTTCATTTCTTCCTACCTTGGGTTTAATTGTCTGTAGATTTTCAGTTAATGGTATCAATTTTAGTTGTTTTTTTAAAGCATCTCCTATAGATATATTTTTGGATTGCATTTATAAAGAAAATTAAACAACTTTATAAAATCCAGCTAGGCTTTTAGGGGTTTACTCAACCAGTAGATTCAACTCTGTCTGGTTACTTTTTATTTCCTGGTGTAGTGTATCATTGTCTATATTTGGTCTGGATTTTATCTGTAGGTGGCTAATGCTTGGCAGTCACAAGAAAGAGTTTTCTTCAACTTCAGGATCTAAGGCCATGGTAAATGCAAAACTATTTTCCTAATAAATATAATGGCGCTCCTCACAGAGTCAGAAGTTCCAAATTTAAAGTCTTATTGGTCTATGAAAGTAAATGTTCCATATTGAAATAGACGCCCGTTAGCATGGTTACACATGAACACGAGAACAGAGTGGAGCCTCTGATAAGGGCACGTTCCAGGTTCCAACTTGGACCGCTTGTGCGAGACTCTCATCAAAGATCTTTGTGCAACTTTTAAAAAATGTATACACTGGGATGCAATGCTTTTTACCAAGTAATGAAGTACAGCATTGCCGAGAACATCTCTTCTTAGGGACCTATCACAACTGACGCTTAACCAGCTAACAGTTTGCTTTTTCTATTTTCCTTCTTTTTGAGAAAAGGTCTTCCTCTGTAGTCTAGGCTGGCATTGAACTCACCATGTATCCCTGGCTGGTCTTGAATTCCCAGTGATCCTCCTGCCTCAGCCTCCCGAGTGCTGGGATTATAGGCATGCATGACCACACTCAGCACCACTTAATAATTTACTCCAAATGCCATGTTCACTTATATACTGACTAACCTGAGTGTTTGATTCTACTATTGATTAAAACTGATGAAATTGTCATTTTTATATTTGCTGTTATATTTTCTTGTAAAACTTAATGAGAAACATGCAATTTTTGTTCATCCTTTATTTAAATAACTGGACATATGTGTTTAATGCTAGTCCCTGTCTTCTCCCAACCCCAAACTTAACATCCATCTTTTTTATGTGCCAAGTGCACCAAGGAATGGTCTAGCTCAATTATTAAATTTCTTGTTTCATTATCTTTCTTTTTTTTTTTTTTTAGGTTTTTTTTTTTTGAGACAAGGTCTCACTTTGTGGTTCAGGCTGGCCCCGAGCTCAGCCTCAAATTCACATCACAGCAATCCTCCTGCCTCTGCCTCCTGAGTGCTAGGATTACAGGCGTGAGCCACCACACCCGGCACTGTGGTACATGGTGCTGGTTGCTGCTGGGGTGAGTCTCCACGTCCAGTACTGTTATGTGGTTACCGAGGATTGAACCCGGGTCCTTGCTCTTGCAAGACAGGTGCGGGAACCACTGAGCTAAATCCCCAGCCCTTGTTTCATTTTCTTTGGCACAGAAAAATAGAACATTTACCTTCAAAGTACGAATTGGGAGTGTACGGGTTTTTCCCCTATGAAGAGGATTTAACAACTTCAAAATCTTGGAGTGTGTGTGCAGATGCACGTGCATGTGTGGTGTGTATTGGGGTGCTGGGTCAGCCTGGGTCGCTGAATGGCCAGATGTAGCCCCACCTCCCGGAAATGCTCCTTGCTTAGAGTGGGTGACAATCCTTCACAGGACAGCACCTTGCTCCCAGCCCCAGGTGTGGAACAGCAATGTAAGCGTACTGGCTGTGAAGCCTCTTGCTTTCAAACAGCCACAATTACAAGCCAGAATCAACAGGGAGAATTTGTCACCATAACAGAGCACTTTCCAGTTGTCACAGCCTTCTCTTTTAAGCAGCAAGATTTTCCTAGGACACTTGCAATGTGATTTGAGTTAGAACCAGCTGGTTAAAAAGACAGGACTTGAGCACTGTAAAGCACGGCAGAATTCACCCGGAACAGATCCTCACCTGACAAATAACAACAGCGAGGCTGAAGGAGACAAATGACCTGCCTGATGTCCAGAGGCAGCAATTTTGGGCTCCGACTCCCAGGACAGGCTTCCTTCAGGAGCCACATTGGGCTCTGACTTGTTCCTTTGCAATTTTACACTTGTCCCAAAGGATTTTACAATAGACCCTTACGAATTCATCAGACAAATTCTATCATCATCAGCAACAAGATGTTTCACACCTGTGACATTGTTCCTGATCCAAATGTCTGATGTAAACTAACTCACGAAGCCCCCAGCAGGAAGTCACTTCTGTGGCTAGTAGACGAAGCGGACACGCAGCAGCTCACAGCTTGTCCAGGATGCACGGGGTCAACAGTGATCGCGTTGGGTGTGGATCCATCCGGACTGGCTTTTGGGGGCAGGAGGTCTGTGCAGGAGGATGGAGACACAGATACTAGGTGCTTCTAGATGTCCCTCTCTGCGCAACACTCACAGACCTGGGAGCGGGGGCACTTGAGATTCTCGGCAATTGTGGCTTCTCTAAAGATGTGGCATTTCCTGATGGCTTTAAGTACAGGTCTTTAATATGGAAAGAGCAATCCAGCCTAAGTAGAGTGGAGCTGTTACTTCAAGTCAGGTAAAACAAACAGGCGATTATTTCATAAATGACATTTTAATTACCACCATGAGGCCATTAAAGCACAGCCTGGCAGTTTGCTCTGTTCCTTTTGGAAAGATAATATTGACAAACTGCTATGCAGTTGCAGTTTGGAAAACAGTGTAAATTGAGATCGGTCATAAAACACACTTTCGCCCTGTGCCCTGGAGCCATGAGGAACAATTTCACAAGAGAAGACAAGGCGAATGCTGTGCTCCTCTTGGAGTGAGGAAGACAGAGCAATTCTGCAGGAAGATGGCTGGAGCCATGAATTTACGGTTGCTGTGAATTCCGGGACGTGTTTAGCAGAGTTGCAGGAAGCTCCTGCCGTCGCAGCCCAAGCCGTGAGCCCAGAGCAGCTGCCCACCCCTCGCTCTTCTCCGGTCTGGAGAGCTTCAAAGCGCAGCTGAACCGCGGGAGGCTGAGGGCCCCTCAGGGTCATCGGCCCAGCTCCAGAGGCCTGAATCCCCACAGACTCCTCGGTGTCTTCCCTTGGGGATCACAGCACGTTAGGAGAGCTTTCTGTATTTGACTTTCATCTACAAATCAAAGTTGCTACTGCTCATGACTGCTGGCTTCCTTATCACCTAAGCCAGGGCAGGTGCTTTCTATCAGTCAAGCACTCAGCTCTGCAGAGACCACAGGAAGCACCGAGCACTTACCTCCAGCTTGGGCCTCTAGGAAACACCTTCTGTGTCAGTCCCTTTGGTCGTGAAACCAAAGGGGGAGAGCCGTGGCTACTGATTCCATTTTAGGCTAATCATGTAAAATAAAAATCATTGAGCTATCCTTTACAGGGAATGTGATTCAGTTTTCTTTCCCTGGAGTAGCTGCAGAGGCAGGAATGTTGATGGAACCTAGGGACTGTCTGCATCTCTAGTGAAAAATGAACATAAAGGGTACTGAGCTATATTCCAGCCAAACAGCAGGCTCTGCCTTTTCTTCATGAGACCTCTTCCTCCCTCATTTTGCTCTTTGGACACATTAATTTGTTTCGTCAATAAATATTATTAGGGATTACTGTATATGTGTAGATTCTTCTAATCTCCAAGTAGATAATGGTCTAGTGAAGAAATAAACTGTGCGTGTTAATGAGTAGAATTTGAGGCGGGAAGAAATGAAAACGGCGCCCAGAAAACCCATCAGGAGGTTCTCCCTGTCCTCGGGGGAGGGCACCGACTGCTTCATGGAGATGCACTGAGTACACTGGGTTGTTTTCTCTCCTCCCCGCGACAGGCCTCACTTAGGAAGGATTTAAACTGATGGCAAAAGAACAGAGAACAAAAATGTGCAAAGAGGTATTAAAATTGCCGAAGGAGAAATGGATGAAGTGATGGCTCATGTCGCCTTGCGCAGCACAGACACAAGAGACTAACAACGGGCTGTGACCCGGAGGTGTGTGTAGGGTGGGCCCTGTCCAGACAGAGCCCGGAGACGCAGGACTCAAGACTGCTGACCCCGTCAGTCAGGACGGTCTGTGAAGCTGGCTGGCAGCAGGGCCCTGACCAAATGCACAGGCCTTTCACCAGGGCGCATGGAAGCAGCAGGGACTGGAAACACGGAAGCCGGCTGCCCACCCGCTCTTGCTAACGTGAGCCCGCTGAAGTGTACTCGGAGGTCTCTGTCTGCCCCAGCATTCCTCTCCTGAATACAAGCCGGCTGCCCCAAGGGCTTTCTCCTGGAAAGGCAGGAGATGGGCCCGGGACTCCGTGTCTCTGAATCCAAAACAGAAGCAAAAGATGCCACCCTGGAAAGAGCGGAAGCACTTTCCATACACTGCATTTGTAAAACTCGAGTTTCAAGTATGTCGTCCCCAAACTTCACACCTCCGTTGGACTAAAATTTGTCCAAGGTCGAAAGACCCGTTGTTGCTTTATTATAACTTTGGCAGCCGTGGTGGCAGACCTTTCCACGGCTGAGTGCCCCAACTGCAGTCCCAAACCCGACACTCAGCTGCTGGGACCAGGCTGGGCCCTTGGCTCTGGAAGACAGGAAGGGGTCGGCGTGCCCGCCGCAGCGCACGTGACACGGTCTGCCACCTCCGCTTTAGAGGGCCATGTTGCAGCCTTATTTTTGAAGTCTTAGTCTTGCCAGCTGCTCTTATGAAAGATAAAAGGTCTTGATCTCAACTCCCCAATATTTTATCTGATTCAAGGGTTTGGGGTGAGCAGTTATGCAGAAAATGCACTTTTAGCAAGTTCTAAAGGTTTTTTAAGTTCCTGGCTTCAGCTAGGACAGAGGAGCATCTACATTTAGCCAATGACCCTTCTTTTAATCCCACATTATTCAGTACCCTTAGCACTTGTAGAATTCTGAACTCCTTCAGTAACTCGCAGGATCAACTCTGCAGCTCAGGCATAAGTATACCATTTTAGGATAATGTTCTTGGATTCTATAATTTCTACTCTCTGCTACTCTATACTATTTAATTTGGCTAGAGTCTTTGGACAATATTTTGCATAATTTTCCTCTACCAACTTGGTACCACACTGCTTGGAGTCAGAGTAAAAACAAATTATCTTGATGTGAAACTATATATAACCTGTGGAAAGGCAAATATTTAATTGTGCCTGAATTTAAAGTAGTATTTGATTTCAGCATAAAATTAGGTTCAAGATATTGTACAGTTTTCTGAAATTATCTTTCTTTTTAAACTATCGATGCTGAGATTTCTGTTTACTCTGCCATCTAACAAGTTTAATTACTGCTTTTAAAATACCAAAGCAACTGTGTTTTGCACTGTGCTATGGATGCTACTAAAGAATAAGTTGCAGAGATCTTAATATGGACCTAGAAAACTGTATAAAGAGTCATTTTACTTGTATGCTATTTTTCTTAACAGAAAACTATACACAGAGTAAGGAACTGTTTAGCTCCACCTTTAGTTAGCAGAAGAACTCCTTTCATTTTATTTATGATATAACATCAGAATTTACTAGAGAATAAGAACTGTAAAGAGAAGGATCTATGGTGAGGGGATTGGGGCCGAGAGTCTGGGGGAGCAGAGGATGCCTCTGCTGTGCTGCATATTGGCAGACTTCAAAGGGGAGTGGGAGTCTAGAGACCGTCAAGTGGTTTTCAGTGGGGAGAGAGGCCAGTGAACTTGTCCCTCATATTCTTCCCAAACAGAGGACGTGAGCTCCACAACGTTTTTTCAATGTAGCTCTCCTTTTGTGTATTGTGGATTGAGATTTTAGAGTGTGCATAAATGAGGATCAAAAGTAAGAATTTCTCTCTAGGATGATATAAATTTCATAAGGATAAGCACTTGGTCTTGTTCACTGTTGAATCCTCAGTTCTTAGATCAAAATGATTGCTCAAAACACAAGTATCCAATGGACCCTTGACTTTAACTCAATTCATTCCCAAGAAGTGAAACTCAAGGTGGTCATTCACCTTCAAAGTCTTTCTCCTGTGTAATTTTGGTCAACACTTTCTTCCAGGCAGATCTCAGTGCCCTTAGAGAGACACTGAGCAGGATTTCTCAATTAACCCCACACAGGAAAAGATGTTGTAATGTTCTTCAGAATGTTTAAGAATGTCTCTGTCTGAGAGCACAAATGAATACCATTTGGGTTGCACGTCATGATTTGGCTCGTAAGACAAAAGTAAAATTTCAAGTGTAACCTAACTTGTTCTTATGTCATCTCAGTTATAACTCGGGGGGGGGGCTCACTATATTAAGAAGTAAAGAAAGAGGAAATAAAGGAAAGGAGCACGGGAGGTAGCACAAGTGAAGGAAGGGAGGTGGGAGAGCTGGAAGGACACCAACGCAGCGGACTGAGGTATTTGAGGAAGGAATGGTGCCTCGGGATGGAGTGTTTGTCTTTTTTAAATTTAGTTTTGGCTTCTAGCTCAGTGGTAAATGTTGGAGAGATAAGAGGACAAATTTTACTCTTTGGTCCCCCAGGAAATTTCTATTGTGGAGCAAAGTCTATATAATATCAGCTCTTCCAAGATAGTGGCCTTAAATACAGAGAGACTGAAGCAGAAGAAGCTCTTGGATTTAGAAAAGGGTAAAACTGGGACCCCCCCCACCCCCAGTCCTCAGATTTGATTCCTCTGTTGTTTACATGCAAGCTGTCTATTCATTAGGTTCACCTTGGTGGGAAAACTGTTCTTCTGGTTCTGCTTAACTATGTATTTGTCAGGTTTCTTCTAGAACTTTTACTGCATTATTTCTAGAATCCTCATGATATCTAAGACACTCTTTTCTCCCCCTTTTTAGAGCCATCCATTTGATAAAATTTGCATGTCTGTTTAATATTAAAGTGTGTGTGGCATTTTTCAGTTTATAATCACTACATTAAAAGATATTACTACAATGTAAAAAGAGTATATCTTAAAACCCATTGGTAAATATTGAATTATTTTAGATTTAACTATCTTCTTGGAATTGTCTTCAAAGAACAATGGTTCTACCTTAAAATTTGTTCATGCATGAAAGTAAAATTAATGCAAAATACATTGTTGAATGCCTTTTTAGGTAAGGTATCATGATGAGCTCTAGGGTTATCATGATAAAAAGAATAAAATGGAGGTCATGGGAATGGGAAGCCGCAGTAAGACGTGATGAGTGCAGTGAGTGGCCTTAGGCTTCCGAGATGTTGGGCAGATAGGGAGAGGGATTAGTCCAGGGAAGGAAGATGCTGAAGGAGAGACCAACGTGAAGGGAACCCACACGGAAGGAGCACTGAGTTCCAAGAGGACACGCCCAATTCAGGGAAATGCAGTACATTAAATGAAGGACTTAAGGAGAAAGGGATGGAGAAGAGGAGATGGCACCACACAGACAGGCAGTGGGATAAACTTTATTAAGGAATTTGAACTTCATTCTTATGGTTTGATGGAGCCTTGAAAGATTTTTAAGTGAGGTTGTGAATTGCTTGGATCAATACTACAGAGAGATCCACAGGGTTTACCTTGGGAGAAGATCAGGGAAATCAGTTAGGAGGTGTTGCTTTTGATTTGAACAAAGAGAATCAAAGTACCAGACTCGCCAGGTTAGAATGTGGTTATTCGGAGCAATAAAGAAACGAGATCAAAGTTGATAAGTGCTATTGATCCTCAGGAAACTACCTCTGATTCTTGGAGACAGGTCAGAATCCCAGGAGGAATCAGGAAGGAGATAACAAACTAGCATCAAATATTTTCAAGTGAATGCTCAAGCGGAAAGTCAGAGAACCGTGGAATTCCTGGATTTGAATCTGAGATATCTGGGCTTACAACACAGACTACAGAATTCTACAAACCATAGTTCTGGCAATTTTAAAAGTAGATACAAATACTGAAGGATCAGTTTGTGTGCATTCCTAAGATATAACCTTACATTTGAACAACACTAAAATTTATATATGAAGAAAAATAAAAATCAATATTTGGAATTGGTGGAGTAGCATGGCATCCAGATGACTACGATACACACAAAATCCAACTTTCTACCTTTTATTTATCCACTTCTACTTTTTAAAAGTTAATAAGCACATATTTACCTCCATAAAAATTATTTCTACATGTTGGATAAATGTGTTTTATGAATGTTGTCTTCATATCAAATGTTCTTACCATAGAACAACATAGTAGACCCTTGAGTTATGACCAACTTCATGTATAAACAGATTGAGTAATGATTAGAATGTTAGTTTTAACTTACGACCAAAGTCTTGAGTTACAACTCAAATGCTACCCACTTGTGCAGTTGTAAAGAAAGACACAAGAAGCCAGAAAAGCATATGTAAGCATCAGTCTGAGCCCAGATGCATGTGTTTGTGGATGTGATTTCAGTTAGTACTTTATATAATTTTTATAATTACTGTGGTCAAAGTGGCTCAAGTAAGGCTAGAAAATAAAGTAGGGAAGGAAGGGGAAAAAAATCACAATCAAAAGGAAGGAGGAATTGTAGGGAAATATGAGAGTGGAGTAGTGTGACCAATCTTGCTAATATGTACAGCATATTGAAATCCACTTCAACAATCTTACAGAAAAATGATTTGTATAAAGAAGCCAGTGTTGCTAAAGATGTTACTCAAATGAGTAAGCAACACAACAGTGTTAGATAAGGTAGAAAGGATATTGTTAGTGTAGATAAAAGAAAGCCAGAAGGCATGTCACAGCCTGAGTCTATAAGTTGTGAAAAAGTTGGGTTATCAATGCAGATCTCATAAAGGATAATCCACCAATAAGTGATCATACTGATACATTTTGTGCCAGCAAGGTGTGGTCTCAATGTTAAAGCAAGAACAGGGTTTCACAGCTTAGTTAGGCTGGTGAAGTAGCCAGTGCTGATAAAAGGGCTGCTGAATATTATAAACACCACTTTGAAAAGATAACACAGAGAAATGGTTTTGCTTAATTACATTCTTAATTGTGATGAAACTGACCTTTGTTGGAAGAAAATATCCAGGAAAACATACATTATACAAGAAGAAAAGAAAATGCCAGACCACAAGCCTATGAAGGACAGGCTGACCTTACTGCTGTGTGCCAATGTGAGTGGTGGCTTCAAGAATAAGCCTCTCTTGGTTTGTCTGTCGAAGACCCTAGAGTGTTTGAAAAACATAAAGTCATGAAGAATAGATTAGAGGCCATGTGGCGATCCAACCCAAAAGCCTGGGTAACAAGAGTCCTTTTTTCTCAAGTAGATCAGGGAGGCTTTCTGTCCTACTGTTAAATATATGCAGGACAAAGGTTTAGCAGTCAAGGCTCTCTTGTCATGGACAATGATCTTGCTCACCCAGGAGATTTGGAAGAAAAATTGAGATTTGAATGCATGTGGCTCTCAGTCAAGTTCTTCCCATCTAATCCACTGCCTCTACTGCAGCCTGTGGACCAGAAGGTTCTAGCTAACTTTAAGGCACTATACACAAAGGAACTGCTCCTGACATGCTTCCAGTTTGTCTCAGATACAGACTTAACCATTAAAGAAAGGGAAGAAACATTACTTTTTCCTGGATGGGGTTAAATAAGAAATCCTGGGCCAAAATTTCTCTAGGGACACTGAAGTTTATCTGGAAGTATGACCTAAAGTTATTCAGCAGAGAGATTTTGAAAGCTGTGTAGAGGACTCTGAGCCTTCAGTTGACCCTGTGGTCGATGACACTGTTCTCATAGCAGAGTCAGACAGCAGGTAAACAGTGGTGATGCTGAGGACCTGGAGGAGGAACACGCAGAGGACCTGTCTACAGAGGAACTCCAGAAACTTCTGGTGAGCAACAGAGAATAGCAGCAGAGGAAAGGGTGTGTGTCAACAATCTGAAATAGAAGAAACCCTGAGAGAATGGACAGAGCTACAAATATCTAGAGAGAAGACCCAACCCGACAGAGAAAAGGCCAAGCGTTGTGTTTACTTGCTTAATAACAAGAGCATGTTGTGTTATAGAACAATGTTAAAGAAAAGACAGAAGCAAACAACCTCAGACCAGGTTTTAGTTCTGAAAAGGCTGAGACCAAGTGAGCCAGAAGCAGGTCCTAGGGGACTCCAGACTCTCAGGAGAGAAGGGACACCACAGGGTCAGGTTCCAGACGTCTTATGGGAAGGACTCTCCTTCCAGACAACGGCACCTTCCATTCATTCTCCTTCCTACAAGCCAAGGGTGTCAACTTGAGTGGTGACTAGAGCATGAAACTGTTGTTTCTGATAAACTATGTGCACTGTATAGCTTTTCGGCAAAGACATTAGGGAAATTATTGATGTTTCTGGTAAATTGTGCACATTATACACCCGTTTTTATTGTGAAAAGGTTAATTAAGGAGTGCTTCAGGAGCTTCAAGGTTTGGTACACATTATAGGTATTTCCATTTTTTTCTTATGGGCTTAAAACAAACTTAAGTTCTACGGAGCCCTAATGAACAAATAGAGTTTGTAAGTTCAGGGTCCACTGTGCTAATTTAAAAAAGCCTTTCATACTTTAACCTGTAAAGTATCCGACATTTGCTCCCCAGGGCTTCCCTACCCTCACTTTTTAGAATCTCCTTAACACACCTGTATGATTGCTCTGTTTTTTTTTTTTTTGAGTCTCTGTGACAAGTATCCAGATCCATGAGCTAAGGAGAACCAGGATAGATAAAACGGGGACATCTGGACCAATATAACACTTGGACAAAGCCAGAAATACTAGCTTTCTCTGTTTGCATTGCTATCAAAACAATACAACTATCTCTTCTGTTCTGCCAGCCACAAGGACACTTGGCTCTAAAGTTGGCGGTGGTCATGTGGGACTTTGCCTTTGCAAAGAACACTGCGCCTGTTCTGACGGCCAACAGGCATCAACTTCCTGTTCCCAGCCTCAGGTTCTTCTTTAATATGCTATCTGGGTTCCTTCCCCAGAGTGGTCCTGCAGCATGGAGCACACTAGTCAGGCTGCCTGTGACTCTGGGGAGGAGAAGTCTGTGCTGTTTGCTGCTCCTGTCTGGGGATGCCCCGGGCATCTGCTCTCTGAGTCCACCATTTCCAGAGAAATTCTCTCCTATGAGCTGCTCTCACACGGAACTCAGTTACCCACAGAGCTGGGCTGTGCGGAACCCTTCAGCAGCGTGCTCACGTGCCTGGCACAGTGGGCACCCTCATCCAGGCCCTGTGGCTAAACATGCCCACACTTTTCTTGGGTTTTTCTTTAAAAAAGCAATGAAATAGGATATGATTTTATAAATACATAAGTAGCTCCTTCAGGAAGAGTTATTATCTTTTAAGTTTACTCACATAAATACATGGATAAGTAAACACATCTTTACCTCCTATCTTGCTTCTGAAGCTCTACTATAATGGTAATAAAGTGGTTTTTTTTTTTTTAACAAGTGACTAGAGAACTAGAAAAACACTAGAGGAGAAAATAGCAGGTCAAGGATGACAACATAATTTTATAACAAAGAATGTAAGTGGGGAAGGCTTTACTAAAATTGGCCAAATATAAGAAGCAGAACAGCAGAAGTTGCACAGAATTGACAAAAAATTATAAAATATACATACTGTATCTAAGATATAAAAATATAATGCTACATAAAAGAATAACCAACAGACTAAAGAAAAGGAGAAAATGACTTACACAGACTATCTTACATATTTGTCAGGAAATAGTGTCATTCCAATTGTATAAAACTGTTGGGGCCCATTGAAACTTTGGCATAAATAACTAGAAAAGAAAGCAAATTGAAATCAGACAATTTTTAATTTATGGAGTAAAAGTGTACATAAAGCCACTTGTTGCAAAAAATGAATAATATTTCCATAATCAAAGACCTCACAAATGTATTGAATAAAAATTGTGAGTACTCCTGAATGGAGGTGTGAGTGTATCTGCAGAGGACTAAGTATTCATTAGACTATGAGATGGGTTATCAACCGAAGTGTAATATCTATACTTGCAATATCAATAAACAATAGAATGAGATGTTTTAAAATATATATCACATATCAGAATGAATTGCTGAAGAAGTTGAAATATGGCCTTGGAGGAGACTGTGGCTTGGTGGCAGGTACAACAGGACACTTTTGTTATTAAATATAAATCTTTTTTGAGCTACTTGACTTTTAAAAAATATGTTCATATATTACTCTGTCAAAATACAAAGTAAAATCTATCTGGCGATATTTTATGGGAAGATGGAAGTTTCATTCCCGGGTCTGATTCATCCCTCTCATATTTTAAAGTAAAGCAAATGTGTATCTCAGTCAACTGTAAATATTTCTTTTAATGGTTCCAAGGATTTCAAAACATGGGTCATTTGTCATCATTCTTAGCATTTTTTTTTATTCACAAGAATACTCTTAAGACTTCTTTCTGAAATGCACCTTCTGGGAACCAGCATGCTCTATGCTTTGTATGAAAGGCCTTAGATTTTAGAAGTTCTACACCACCTCGGGAAAATTTAATTATTTACTAGAAGTATTGCAAAAATTTTCAGTAGTTAGAAGCATATCAAACTTTATTTCTACAGAACAGTAGAGCACGCTGGAATTTGCAAATTTTCAGTGGCGGACCGTTTGGGGAAGGCTAAAAACACTTCCTTTCCTTTTCCAAGGGGAAAAAGTCCAAGTCTTCACTTTACAAGGTAACCTCCAGGACACACAGTATTAACAGACTCTGAAGCGGTTACAGGCCGGGGGAGGCCTCACGCTGTGTCTGCAGAACACAGGACGCGCGCGCTGCTCTCTGGTCCCTGCTCCCTCCACACTGGGCGCCTGGGGCTGATCCGCAGCGAGCAGCGAACAGCGCCAGAGAGAGGCCGGATGCAGAGCTGTCCACATCCAGCGGTGCTGCCTCCGCTCACTGCTCATCTCACCGCTCTTTCTACAGGCCGGTTCCCAGAAGATTAAAGGCCGTTCTCTCCTCCTGGAAGGTTTCTTACCCGGGATCCTTTGAAACCAGGTCTTTGTGGGTATTTCACTTGTTCTTCACACTGAAAAGCGGCGTGGAAATACTCTGCTGTTTTTAGCTAAGGGTGTTGCTTAAAAATCTGAGTGCATTTTTCCATGGACAGAACAAAGGGAAGAGATGAGACAGCGGACTGAGTAAAACGCAGGTGACCACAGAGCATACAGCGTCGTACGTGGCCACGCAGAATGGAGGGAAACTCTCCGCCCCACGGAACGTCTCCTGCCTGATCCGGGCACCTGGGAGCGCGGCCCTGTCCATCAAACGCACTACTGCACACAGAAGCCTACACGTGGGCTCCGAGCGCGATGATAAAAGGAGCGCTGTCCCATCATCGCACAGACTGCATCAGCTTTCACTCCTGCTCGGCTTTCAGCTCTGGAGAAGAGGTCACGGTTAATTGACGGCACGAAAATCGCAACAATGGGGACAGTGACGGTGACGTTAGAGCGGCATGATCAAAGCCTCAGGCCTGGCTTTGAACCAGCAGCTCCTCGCACTGGCCGCTGGTGGCGGGAGCCACGCTCTGAACCATCAAAAGCCTCCTGCACTGTTTCCAATTAAACCGACAGAAACACTGAGAAGCTCCAAGAAAACTGATAATGAAAACTACCTCACCTTTTATAAAATGTTAGCGAGACCAGACTGAAAGGTAAAGGAAATATTAATTTTCCTTCACATAATTAACTTAAATGCGTTTTAAAGGGCCAGGTCATGAGAGGAGACGTCTTCATGCCAGATCCTTTCAACTTAAGGCTCTGTCGCCTCCTGCCTCCATTAGATGAGTATCCTGGGAAATTTATTTAGGTTTGTGACCGTGATGATATTTATAATGAGACAATTAGACCCATGTGAAGGTCATGCTGTAAGAAGAGTGACCTCAAAATGGACTAAAAGTGTCAAAAGCAGAGCTTTCTTGATTCAAACCCTTCTTTCAGAAAACATTTCTATTCTCTTAATGGCACAAACAGATACACAGACATTTTCATTCAAATGAGCCATATTAATGAACATCTGCTAGGTATCAGGTGCTGTATCAGACATCATAAATACAATAACGACCAAACAAAAGACTACTAGAGCTGGCTGAGGGGTGTGGGAGGCTGGACTAGTGGAATAACACAGACAAAATGCATAATTACTTAGGAAGATGTGGAGACAGCTGGAAGGAAGGGTCACAGGACTCCATAGAGTTCTCTAGATGGCAGGAGAGGAGCTGGGCAAGATTTCTGGGAGAAATGGCCCTCGGATGGGGTTGTAAAGAGAAGAGGTGTAAGCGGATAAAGAACTATGAGTGAGAGAAAGGCTGTCAGCAAAAGTCCCCAAGGTGGCAAGTCCCAGAGCAGCAGGAAACGTACCTCTGGAGACCCGGGAGCTGTGGCTGGAACTCACCACGTATGGGAGGGCAATGGAGACACGAAGGTGAGGCCTATGGAGGGTCACGTGGAGGATTCTGGTTTGCTGTTGGCTGCTGGTTTGCTTGGCTGATTTACTGTCCCCCTTACATCTCCACACTGATCCCTTTCTTATCTTTCCATACAGGGAGGGAAAGACTTTCTAATGCAACCAAAGAAAATCTGCTCATTAAGCAAATGTTTATTGAGCTGCTTTCACATGCCATACACTTCTCCAGGAATGGAGAAAATGTTATGAACAAAATAAACATAAGACCCTCGCAGAGATTATGCTGATAATGAGAAACCCGAGAAAAGATGAGACAGACAAAGCATAAGGTGGTTGGATGTTAAGTGCTAAGATCAGTAAAATGGAATAGGGAGCAGGAAGCAGAAGAAACAGACATTTGTGTTTCATTGAATCTTGCCTAAGGTCAGTTGTTTTGCCTTCACATATTTAAATCCATGTAAATGAGACTGTGCTATAATTTTTAGATCTTCTTTTTTTTTTTTTTTTTTTTTTTTTTGAGACAGGGTCTCAATTTGTGGTTCAGGCTGGCCCTGAGCTCAGCCTCCAACTCACATCAAAGCAATCCTCCTGCCTCTGCCTCCTGAGTGCTGGGATGATAGGCGTGAGCCACCATGCCCGGCACTGTGGTATGTGGTACTGGTTGCTGCTGGGGGTGAGTCTCCACGCCCAGTATGGTATGTGGTTACCGGGATCGAACCCGGGTCCTTGTGCTTGCCAGACAGGTGCTGGAACCACTGAGCTAAATCCCCGGCCCAAGATTTTATTTTTCATGTAGATCTGTGTTCTTAAACTCAGCTCATGTCACCAGCATGGGAAAACTGTTGCTTGTATTGTGTCACGTTCCACATCTCCCACCAGTTTTCTGTCTCTGTCTCTGTCTCTGTGATGGGAGCGCAGGTCTGCTCTGCTTCTTTGTTTGCAGGAGGGAGCTGTGGCCATAGCCACAGGTTTGTCCAGCTCTGTGGGGTGAGAGAGGAAGGGCTGGCTGCCAGAGAGATGTGAGGCTGGTCTTGTATCTCAAAAAGAACTCTGAAAACAATGGGAAAATTCAAGTCGGTGTGGAAGCTCTTTGGGAACCTCACTGCCATCCTTCTGGAAGAAAGAATGCACCGGAGATGAGGCTGACATGAGGGGGCTGTGTCAAGACTGATGTCAGCTTTCCAACATAGGCAATGGGCCAAACATGGTCATTCTTGAACACGCTGGACATGAGGACATGACCTTTGGAACAGAAGGACCTGACACAGCTTCACATGTAAAATTGTATCTGGAAATATTCTTCAGCTCAACCACTCTGTGCAGCAAAGATTCACTGGGGGCTGGCTATGGATATGGTATTAACAGTATCAAAATTTTGATAGAAAATCTTGAAAATTTTGCAGAACTCATATCATTATTTGCTAACGTATGTTCTTTGAGAATCTGGACAAGAGAGAAAAATCGTCAGCCATAATATTCTAATTGCATAATTACCATGAAAAAAGCTGTAGCCGAACACATGAAGTATACTAAAGTATGTTTAGAGAGGAATGAAATTTCACCATGCAGAATCTAGATTCAGGGAAAGGAATTCAAGCATAAAAACACAGATGTGGACAAAGGCTAACGCCACTGTGGCTTGCGTTTTGATGTCCCTGAGGCCTCATGTGGACGAGGTGGGACTTTCTTTTTCAGAGGTGGCTGAATCTGGAATACATGATGTGGAGGTTAAGGGCTGTGATTACTCAACCACTACACGGGATGAATGATTTGGCTCCACCCTAATCCCTGTGGTCTGCATGGGATTAGAGGGGCAGAGATGCTGTTACACTCTCCCTGGCAGCCCTTGCTGCACCGTGGCCCGTGAGCTGCCTGTCTTGTTACCTTTACTGCCTTGCGGGCACCATGTTGTTTTCCTTGGCAAGGCCTGTTTGCCATCCTGGCCTCAGAGTGAGCTGATTATGGACTGAAATATACAAACTGTAAGTCAAGTTAACCCTTTCCCTCTAACTTTGGGTGTTGGGTATTTTGTCTCAGGAAGGACAGAGAAGCAACTAACACAGACAGTTAAGAGGAATGCTAAAGAATCTGTTTCAGTTTCTGTTTTTGAGGAAGCCATATGGAGGCTGTGTCCCAGTTCATATCTAGCAACCAAGTCTGAGTGGAGAATGTAGATTTTTAAAAATCAATTTTATTATGAAATAGGTACATTTTATGTATGTATCATGATCATACTCAACACTGATAATTTTTACCAACACACGACATGACTTAATTCTCATTTTTTTCCCATACCCCTACCCACCCACTATATACATAAGCTTTGTTTCCCCTTTTTCTTTGAGAATGCGGATTTAATGCTAGGAGAATTGATTTGTTAATGCATAGATTGAGAATAATTAAGGCCCTAAGAAACTTAGCAATAAATGTAAACAAAGATGAAAGTGACAGATTGGTTTAAGGAAGGTGAGAAGGATGAACAGCAAGGAAAGGTGGTCAGGAGAAGCATCCCAAAGTCTACACCATGCTACCTTAAAACAGAGCGTTACTTATAAAAAATGTTTAAAAAGACTCTTCAGTCTGTCCCACTTTTCTAAATTTGTTTTTGAAATGTTATTTATGTGACCATTCTCTATATTATTGCTCTGATTTACCTTTTTCATCTAAATTCAATGTATCTTTTCATAGGATAGCCTATTTTTGACAAAGAATCCAGATTTAGATTGTCTGAGTTTTATGGCATCAATAAATTCTTAAAATATCTCTAAGGAGATAGCTCTATAAAATTTCTGCTTGTCTTGCAGTTTCCATGCCCCTGTATTCTGCTTATCAACATCCCTTTCATAATTTCCTTTTCATTTTCTGTTTTCTTTCTGTTTTTCCATATGGACCACTCCTTCCATTAAAAGATCTCACCATGTAAAGTTTTATACCTATTCTTCTTTGTCCACCTAAACCCCATCTGCAAATGTTGTACAGATCTTCCAATACCTTACAAGCTCCTAGATATTAGTGGACTTTTATCAACAGTAATAAGGCAAATGCTGTAGGTTTTTGAATATAACTTCTATTCAGGCCTTTCTCTTGTACATACCTGTTCCTTTAAAGATATTTGTCTAGCATCTTAACCTTTTCCCTCTGTTTGAACAATCCTGCACTGTGTCCATCATGAGAAAGGGCTCTTGTCTCCAATTGCACATGTGTGATAAATGTCACCCTAAATCCCTGCAGCAGAGTTCAGTCCTTCGATCCAATCTCAACCAATCAGAGTCTTGCCAAGAACTGAACTTGTAGTGATTGACCTAAAGAAACTGCAGTGCTACTGTTTCCTAGTGTGAGGACAATGGTAGGTTTTCATTTCCAGGGATGGCAGTGCTAGTAGTCATCGAAAGTCAGAGACATTTAATGTTCTTGTACAAAACTTATACCATGCATTCTTGTCACTCAGAGAAGTTTAACCAAAAGAGAGAGGGGAGAGGGGAAGGATTTTGTTAAAATGTACCATATTGGAGGAATTTGTACTTAAAAACTAAATGACGGGAAAAGAGTATGTTTGTCCTGCAACCTGGGTGGTGATTTAGCTGCTTAGCTTTACTTAACAAGTCTTTTTAGAGCCTGGGATTCCAGGTTTCCATTTTATTCTGTCATATGCAAAATACTTGGCCCCCAAAGTCTTTTTTGTTTAGGTAATCAGAGTAGATCCAGTGCCTTTGGTGCCCTGTGCCATCTCCTCAGGGCTCTGCATCAACTTTCAGTGCAGGAGAATTATAGGGTCCCTGAGAATCTGGAGTTCTTGGGTGGGAGCCCCTGTGTGGTTGGGGCCTCCTGGGGGCTGAGGGCCTCATAGGCCTATCCCTGGGACTGCAGCATGACTTCATTTTCCTTTCAGTCGTGACCTGGCATTTCTAGTTTATAGATGGGAAGCCCCTAGGAGGACCCAAGGAACCCCCGTATCATCATTGCTTAAGTGTGCTTCCACCTATAGCCAGCTGATGGAGCAAACTAAGTTTCTGCTTTCAGCTACCACAGACCACTTATGCCATTGTACTGGCTTGTTCGACATGGACAACAGTCTACTCGGCAGCAGAACTGTCTCCAAATTGATGCTATTCACAAACCCTTGGCTCTCATCTCACCTACTTCCACCTTTCATGCCAGCTCTCTGTAGCTGCCTTTGAGATCTAGCTGTTTTACCTTTTCAGATCCTACTTGCTCTTGTGGTACTGTATCTTACTACCTTATTTAAAATTTCTATTTTAATATTCTTTAGTCTCTGATATGCCTATTTGAATTACACAATAAAATATTACCATGGTAGGAGATAGGCAAAAGGGATCTTAGGCTCTTTAAGTTAGCGAAATTTAAGGAAAGTTGTTCTGAAATCACAGTAAATCCACAGGCTGGACTTGGTGATATAAATCATGTTGGTCCTTGTTACTTATCCTGTTTGTGGTTGACTGGCCTTGGGGAAGGACCAGCTGATGTGATGAGGTTCCTAGAGGGTACAGCCTAGGGCTTACTACAGGCAAAGTTGGCTTTGTGGATGGACAATCAATACTACACATTATAGTGCTTGCAGAACTCATATTGTTATTTGCTAATGTATGTTCTAGGACATAGGTTTCCAATCTTGTTTGGCCATAGAAGTATCCCTCCCTCTCTAAGAAGTAGAATTTTATCCTAGGAAACTAGTTTAGAATGATAGGGCATTAGGATTAACAGTCACAGAAATGTCACTGGAAGGGTGGAGATGTGGAACCCGTCCTGAGCTGCGGAGAGGCAAACAAGGGCCGGACCAGCTGTGCCCTGGTGGATGCCCTCCAGTGCGGCCCTCCTCTCACTTGGAGGAAGCAGCTCCACCCTGCTGACGGGCATCTGAGGGCTGCCACAAGCTATCCACAGCTTGTGGTTTCAGATTTATCCTTGATAACAATGGCCAACATAACACTTTCATTAAAGCACCACTGAGCAATTAGTGACAGTGCATGGGAGCATCAAGTTGCCATGGTTTTTGATGTTTCAATGTTATATCTTCACCAATCTTCTGTCTAGAACAATTGCCAACAGAGCTCTCAGTTGGCACTTGGCAGCTCCAGCAATTACTCGCCCAGGTGTTCACTGTACTTTTCTGTCAGCCATGGTTACTAGAAAGCATGTCTGATTCAGGTCACAGTCTCCTCCTTCCTGGCCTATTGCTTGGCCTTGTTCCACTCCTTCTGGTCATTCAGAAAAGTCTCATTCCCCGATCACATGCAGTTCTCTCATCAGTTAAACACAGCACTTGAATTCCTCCATAGCTCACAAGCAAATGTCCATCATGGAGTCCACAGAAGATCCAAGACCAGGACTTGAACTCGGATTCAAGCCTCTGTTACATACAGCACTTGATCACAAAGCTGTGGCTTCCTCCAGGCCACAGTGGCTTCCATGGGTGTCTTGATTTGCTGGAGCAGCACAGCCCTTTGCCAGCTGTCTTTGAAGGCAGCCTCTGTTCTGTGGTTAATTGTCAGAACAGGAGAGGGGCCCTGCAGAATGCTTTTGTTGGAGAAGGACCAGAGAGCCCTAGAACACAGGGCACAGCCTGAGGGTGCGGACCATCATGCTCCACTCTCACTGGCCTCCTAGCAGTGCTGTAACATGCCAGTTCCTCAGAGTGCACCACCAACTGCTGGTACACTGCATGGGGAAGCAGGTCCAGTGCCTCCAAGCCCACCCAGCTGAGGCAGCCCCTCCAAGCCTCATTTCTTCCCAGGAACCCAGCTATCCCTCTTCCTCCTACACCCGCTGCTCAAAAGCCCGTTCCTTATTCTGCTCTCTTGACATTTCCCTGTTCACCCATCATGTATCTTTGACAAGGTCCTGATCACCAGGATGCTGTTATTCAGCAGCGCCGTGAACAACATTCATTGCCTGCTCGAAACGCCCGTCTCCTCCCCACATGATTTCTATCTCTGTTATTGCATCTGAAAAGCAGGTGGCACTAGGGCAAACTCCTTCATTAAAAGAAGTGTTATATGTAATTCAAAAGAAACGTGGAAAGTAAACACACTTTGTAATTGGAAACCTGAATTGCAGAGGTATAAACAATTTTACTAAATAACATTTCTTAAATCCAGTTCTGTAATAAGAAGTTATAGGGCTCTACTAAGAAACAAACGTGGCCTCAATTGTCTACAATCCAGGTAAATCAATAGTAATTGTAAAGTATCCAAGAAACAGAAAACAAGAAGCAGCAAGAACCCATGGGAAGAGGCCAGCTGACGTGAGAGTGAGTATGAACAATGAGCGTCAGAGTAAATAACATTGAAGTCACAGAATCAAATAGGAAAATAAAAGAAGTGAAAACAAGGCACACTGTCCTCTACTCCGGCAGGGCCCTGTCATTCCCTTACCAAACTACTTACCCCTGAGAAGGCCTGTGGGGGTGGAAGTCTGACTATCATAGCCTGGAGCAGGAAAGTGGAACTGCTTCTCAACTGTGAGGGTAACAAAGTCATCTGATAGCTGACGGGAAGTGAGATCGAGCATCCCTTGAAACTAGGAGCTCTGCTCACACAAACTACAGGAGCCAAGGTTAGCATGGAGGGTCCACTGCTCCCAGGGCTTGATGAATCTCGTGGAAAGTGGGAGAGCCCAGGAAAACATTGTCAGCCTCCAGCATCAAACACGAAAACTCTAGGACTTTTATCTGAGCCAAAAGCCTGTGCCCAAGACACATCATCTCTTATATACAACATTTATATTTTCTCTGTATTCGATAATGATCATCGCCTGACAGTACATTTGCAAATATTTTCATTGTGATTCCCGGTAGCTACACTAGAGGAAAAGTACTGAAATATAAGATCTGGAACAAGAAATATGCCCAACTGAAGTATAAAATGCAGTATATCCTCAAAGGGGAAGATTTCTAGGATACAAAATAGGAGTGTGGCTGAATCCACGTAGGACTCTTGCTTCTCAGAAGAATGCTATGGATAAAGAAAGCAAATAATGTGGGTGAGTTTTGACTCAGCAACACTTGATAAATCAGTACAAAGAGAATCTTCTACATTGTGATCAAATGAAAATATAACAGGGATAAGTATAGTCCCTGCTGTTGTTCATGTGTTTTGGAGACAGTGCATCACTTTGCAACCCAGGGCGGCTTCCAACATGCCATCCTCTGCCCCAGCTTTCCCCGAGCTGGGCTGAGAGGATGACAGGCTCATTTCTTCACACTTGAGCTTACCGCTCACTGTTTAAACAAACAAAAAAGGGGGGAGTCCTAAGATGAAGGCTGTCACAAAGGCAAGCACCAGAAATACTCATAAATAGAGATGTTCATGATGGGGTAAAATGTCTTTAACTTTTGGTGAATATTTTGTTCCTAAGGTGGGAATGTATAACACACTCTCAATGTGGACTTTTCCTGAGAATAAGCCAGCACAGTGATATATTATTTTTCTCTAATTGCACATGCAGCCTTTGGAGTATGTGGCCTAGAGCTGCCCTGCTAGGATTTTAAAAAGAATGGGTGTGTTCACAAATTCACGGATTTATTAATTCATTAATTTCAGCTGTTTGGTAATATGCCAAAAGTTGGGTAGGCCTGTTTTAAATGTGGCATGTTCATGAGTGCCTTTGTGAATATACTACACAAAGGATTTCTTACTTTACAAAACTGACAACACTCTCGTAATCAAAGAGGATGTACTTTCCAGCTTCACTATAATTCATTATAATTTTCCAGCTCTGTAATCATTTTTTTGAGCATATTGTACAGGCTTAGACTGTTGTAGGCATATAAAATATCACGTTTATTTGCATTTGCGGATTGCCTTTGGAAAAAATTGTTGAGACAATAGAATCAAGAGTTAATTTAAATTTAAGTTTGAATCTATAACATAAATTACTTCTAGAGAGGTGAGAGTTAAGCTATTTTTTACCAAGAGATGCATTTTCTGGGTATGCCTAATCCTTATGTGATTACTGCAGCCTGTCCCCTTCACAAGTTTAAACCTTCACATTTTAATCCTGTGCAGGACACCTGTCTCAACTCTTCCATATTGCCCCATTCAAGGACTTCTAGATCCCTCAGGGTCATTATGAGGAATTAGTAACTTTGTCCTGCTGTCATACTTTGCTGTTCTCTGGGGACTGAGCACTCTCGCTTCATCCATTGACTCTGCATATCTCTGTGGCCACAATGCTCCCTGCAGTGACGTCAGCTTTCACTATACCACCTGCAGCCTTACCAGCTTACGCCTCCCCACCACCCACGCCGGTGTGCACCTTTGCCTCTAATTTGCTACTACCTTTTATGGCAGATAAGACTCTTAGTAAACTGGTGAGGAATATGGGGAGAGGGAAGAGAATAATTAAAATTAAGTGATACGTTGGTTCATGAGCTCAGTTCTCTCCATAATTCTGGTTGCAAACTGAACTGGACAAGAATTAAATCAAAGTTTCCCAAAGGTCAACACTGAACCTAACCACTGAAACTAATCTTTGAATTTTATTGGGTTCTCATCCAACTCAGTTTGAAGTAGAGTCATGGAAAGAATCGAGTTTGTGAACTGAGGCAGCACTCTGGAGCCTGCAAATACTACTTGCAAAGTAGTGTTTCTGGATAGTCTTGTGGGTGGGGATGATTGTAATGCCCGGACTGCTGTGGGTGACACATTGCCCAGGTCTATCGAGGCTCGTTTCATCGCTAGGGAAAGAGGACAGCTGCACTGGAAAGTACTTTTCTGGAAGAGAACTTACCGTCAACCTTAGAGAGCAGAAGCAGAAATTGGAAATATCTGATCTTCCAGGGAGTGATGCTAAGGGACTCTGTTCTTGGACTTGGCCAGAGGGGACAGAGGCAATGTCAGACCCCACTGGCTGAAGCAGCCCTGTGGGCCTATGCAGGTCCCGTCTCCAGATACAGCGGGAGGTGGAGAAGAGTGGGGAGGAACTCACTGGAAAGTCCATCTCTGTTCTTTTTCTTTCAGTTATGCACAGTAACCAGGTGCACATCAGTTTGAAACTTGTGTCTTCTAATGGACACAATATGCAGTGCGGTATAACACATAGGATGTATTTTGTGTATCAAGGTTGTGCTTGCTGATTTCACACATTCAGTGTCTGAACTATTATTAGCATTTACATTTAATGTACACTTCAGGTTAACCATCTTACACAATAACTTGGTGAAAGGAATCAAACTTTCATATATTAAAAGAAAAATTAAAGCCACCCTAATACAAAAAGAAAATTTAAAGCCACCCTAATACAAAAAAAAATTTAAAAAAGGGTGAACTCTGGGAAAAACCTTATTAAACCATGAACAGTAAAGAATTGGGTAAAATTTCATTTTTTTTCATTATCTTTTCTAAAATTGAAAACAAACTTTTGCTCCTCCACAGGTCATCAAAAATCAGCCAGAAAATGCCCAGGGTGCTTAGTGAACCTCAGTCACATGCTGCCATCAGCTGTGACATCTTTATATCTCTTCAGCAAGACAACACACATGACAGTTCTTTTCTTAAAAAAAAATATAACAGCCTGAATTTGAACATTTCTGATTGATTCCAGGACTTTTCAGTGCTTCCCACGGGGAAAGCCTTATTACTTCTACTTTCTCCCTTTCCACTGACTTTCTGTACTGGAGGCAGAGAAATCAAGGGAGTCCTTAACATAATTTTGGGGACATGTAAAGACAGCATGAATAAAACAGCTCAGGGGAACCAGGAATGCCCCTAACTCCTAGGTGGTGTAACCTGTAGACATGTCACAAGGCAGAAGATGATGTGTCAGTTTTTCATTGAGTGGTTTGACCTAGCAGGAATCAGTATAAGGAAACTGGACTGTGGGGAACAGCTATAGAAAGATACTAACTATATTCAGAAAAAATGTGTTATGTATATATATATATATTTAAATGTGTTATATTTTTTAAGGTAGCCAGAGAGAAACAAGGATGAAAACTCAAACAGGGGCCTGTAGGTTAATCATAGAATTGAAACAAAATAAATTATTATCATTATGATAAAAGTATAACTCAGGACCCTTTTTTTTTTTCTGGGACAGGGTCTTGCTTTGTAGTTCAGGCTGGCCTTGAGCTCAAACTCACATCACAGCAATCCTCCTGCCTCTGCCTCCCGAGTGCTGGGATTACAGGCGTGAGCCACCACGCCCGGCACTGTGGTATGTGGTACTGGTTGCTGCTGGGTGTGAGTCTCCAAACTCAGTATTGTTATGTGGTTACCAGGGATCGAACTCGGATCCTTGCGCTTGCAAGACAGGCACCGGAACCACTGAGCTAAATCCCTGGCCCTCAGGACCGTTTTTAAGGCTGACTCAGTGCTGCTCGTCCCTTCTATTGGCCCACAGCATTTTGACTGGGAAGCAAATGCACTACTGGTTTAGCAAATGCACGAAGGTGTTTAGGCGAGAGTTCCTTGAACTGAAGATGACTTGGATCAAACTTCTGAAGAGAGGCAAAGATTCAGTAGCTGTTTGGTAGAAGACTGGTGCAAAAGAATGAATGAAAAGTTTAAGATCCTTGTTGGCTAGAAATGAGTTTGCTATGTTTGAGGAGCACAAACAATTCTATTGTAACGAGTACAAATGGGCTGAAGACAGTATGTGTCAAACTTTCCATTTTGTTATAAGTAGTAACTATTATCAATTTATACTTTCCACTGGTCACTAAAGTTCATATTTGTAGAGTCTTGAATTTTCTTTCATGGAAACCAACTCATGCAGATACAACACACTGACTAATCTTAAATTTTGTGTAGTTATTATGTGTGTATGCAGCCCATAACAGATCTAAGAGAACTCATCATTATTTGGGGAAGAACAACAATTTCAACCATATTACATGTTATAAATGACTTCTCATAATAGCCAGAATATCTATCCTTCCACAAGGAGAAATATATAAGGTGTGAAATTTATAAGATGTGAAACACGGGCAGCGGGACACTTCTGAGAAATATTACATTAGAATTTTTAATCACACCACTGATGACCGATCAGTGCCTCTGTGGAATTTCAGATTTGTTATCCTGCATGGCCTGAATAAAAGTTGCAGTGGAAGAAACAGCTCCTAAAACCATCCTCAGCTATTGTATCCTTGCTGGAGTTTAAAATCAAGGGTTTATTCAAAAAATGAGTTTTCCTAGCAATAAAAATTAGGGCGCTGCTTTTTCCATTATTGAGGATTTTTATTCCCTCTCAAAGGGACTGAAAGTCAATGAGATTCTCCTCTCCACTGCTCTTCAAATCAGAGGATGGAAGATGCTGCAAGAATCCCTCCACGGGCTTTTTTAGATTTGAAATTCAGATACAGACATGACTTCTGTGGGGTCGGATGTCAGGTTATCTTTCAAAGCTCTGATGTGTCGACCAAGTCTCTGTACAAGCTTTGACACCGTGGGGGCACCGGGCGCCAGTGAGAATGATGGGGTAAATAAAGTCTCTGCTTCCAGAAGCTCTCTCTGGGTGTCATGCCTGAGACTCCATATGCACAAGTCACTGATCACACTGACGAGCTTGTTTCTGAAGAGCACGGGTCTCATGTACAGGACAATTGTGACCGACTTGACCAAGACTATTGTGTGCCTCTTGAAGAATGAATAAATGTATTGTCTTTGCAGCCCTGGAAGTGTCACATCAAGTGAATGTACTGAAATAGTAATTACAACTTTAGGATATGCATATCAAAATTTTAAAATATTTATTATCAATGTTTTATCATTTTTATTCATCCACTCAGAAAAAGAATTTAAAAGCTTAAAAATATTTACCCAATCAACAAAGGCACAGAGCTCCTATTTATCAAAACACTGGAGAGGATATAAATAAAATGTGTGAAGTCATGCATTTCTTTCTTCCCACTCCATGAGGGGCATGATTTTACCCAGATGAATTCTCAGTTTGTTTCAGACAAAAATTGCTAAGGGATGTACAGTATGTGGGATCTGGAAAATTATCATAATTAAAATTACAAAATAGAGGGAATTGAATTAAACTGTATACTTCACAGATTCTGAATCCTAGATTGTATCTGCTATTATTATGGCTGGTGACAGGCAAAGAAGTGAATACTTTTCCCATAGAGAGTATTGGAATTATTCTAGCAATGTACTCCCCAGATGAACAGAACTAACAGTAAATGGATAACGTTGTATCTTGGGTGAGAGAACAAACTGTTTCATTTTCTTTTACTTTAATCTTTAGGATAAGGATCTCATATGATTTATATGAAGATATTAAAGTTATTAAGTAGTACTTGTGGAATTTCTCATTTTTAGATGTAGAAAAAAACTATTTGGAAATAGGCATTTATATTGTATATTTTGAGAAAGCTTGGCTTACAAAAGTCTCAAGCCAAGTCAGAATTTTGTCACATTTCAATGCACAACAACACTTCCATTCTAAATGCATCACACAGGAATGAAGCAGCATGCAAACATCAGACAATCTCTGTCAATAGCTCACAGTACAAATTGAATCACTTACCCAAAGCCAAACAAACAACTGGCATTAGAAGATTTCATAGGGGTCTAAAAATTTCACTAAATGTGTTTTCCCTTATGAGCCAAATAAACATTGAATGCACTTTATGTGTTCCTGAAATGTACACTCAAAGGCACGGGCCAGAAACTTCCACAATACAAATACTGACAGTAAAAGAAATGAGTCAGGTATCAACCAAAAAAACAAAACAAAAAACTACCACAACCTGGATGTATAAGAATGGCTGATCCACTTTGACTGCAAGTGCCAAAAATTTACTGCTGTTATAGGGATTATCACTGCCAGAGTAAAATAGCTTATAAGAGAGAGAAAAATGAAATTTTATCTCATTTGGTCTCCTGGAAAGACAAACATTTAGTAGCAATTTAAGCACAGATTTGGCCTTTAATATACTACTTACATTTCAGTGGGTAAGAATTTCGACCTCTGGAAGAATAGTTTTTCTTAACACTATTGTGCCAATAATATGGTGATTTGACTGAAAATAGAGATTCAGAATTTCAGTTCTATGAATCTGTTATGCTAAATATAACAGATAGTAAATAATTTGTGTAAAATTCTTTGATCTCTGCACTCATTTTAGGATTACTAGGATTGTTTCCTGGAAAATTATTTCTATTTACCATCAAATTTTTATAAGAGGCAGAAAATATGGCACTTAATTTTTCCTTTGAGAAAATTTCAATTCCACAATCCTCCTTATGAATTCAAATATGCTACTTTTTTTAAAGGTGTTTTGAGACAGGGTCTCACTTTGTGGTTCAGGCTGGCCCTGAGCTCAGCCTCCAACTCACATCACAGCAATCCTCCTGCCTCTGCCTCCAGAGTGCTGGGCCTACAGGTGTGAGCCACCATGCCTGGCACTGTGGTGTGTGGTGCTAGTTGCTGCTGGGGTGAGTCTCCACACCCAGTATAGGTATGTGATTACCGGGGATCGAACCTGGGTCCTTGAACTTCCAAGACAGGTGCCAGAACCACTGAGCTAATTCCCCGGCCCTCAAATATGCTACCTTAAGTAACCTCAATCATCCCTCTCATGTATTTTATATAATATACTACATATATACACATACGTATGTATATCTTTATGATTAGGAGGGATCATAGAATTAAGGATAGATGCCATATTTGCACTGTATTATATCAAATGTCCAATAACTTGCTCAACTTGATTTGATCTTCTTAAAATTTGGAGAAATGTGACCATTCATCTTATGTCCACTTAAAAGAAACATTTAAGGATAATTGATTTCATATACAGATAAAATGCTTCTGTTTTATTTGAAAAGCACTAAAGGAGAACGTGATGGCGTCAATGGAAGTGCTACTTTGGACATGGCAGTGGCTGGCAGGTGAAGCCAGCCCAGGCACAGCTCTGGAAAGAGAGTTCCCTGGTGATGACATTCAGGACACAGGTAGAGGCAGAAAACCAGCCTGCGTGGTGAGTGAATCATGAGGGTAACGTTCCAGACAACTGGAAGAAGTAGGTCAGGCCGGATTCACTGATTCAGAGCTCAGGGCTAATTCAGCACGTCGGACAGTTCCCAAGGAATCCTTCCTTTCTGTCCTTGACCTTCAAAGCGCCAGATCTACTCGGTTGGTCTACCAGGTATTGCCTCACCTAAACATACACGTAACCTTAATTCCAAGAGAAGGTTCTGCAGCGCTTTGGCTTGTGCTTCACACAAAGCCTTCATCTTCCATCCAAACACAGAGCTCAAGAGCACCGTTCATGTTACTTGGAATGATGGCCGGTTTGTGGCCAGGCTTTGTTCTACTAATCAGTTTAAGATTACTAACAGGTTTTTCTTACAAATACAATTCATAAACATAACTTTAAATGAGTCAGTATCAGAAGGTGAGGATGAGATCATCATAGCCACAGAGAAATATCCCTTTATCACAACCAGGTCTTCTGGGCCATTCACACATGAGATCATTCAGCAACTGTTCTACTAACTGTTCTGAGCAATTCAGACAGGGGAGGTGGGTGGAGGGAAAGAATAAAGGCTTCAAGAATCAGTGCCAGTTCTGTCTCGGGCTGTAGAGCATAACTCGGGGTGATGATTAAAGTGTGTGAGGCTTTCCTTGCAAGCTCAGTAAGTAACAAAACTGCTCTTTTGGAGTAAGATATTTGATTCAATATTCAAGAGGTAGGACTATACACTGGACAATTCATCTGGCTTCTAAACAGCAAAATAATGGACAAATTCATTTTAGTGGTATCTGTCCACTAAGATTAAAATCAGAATAACTGACAATAAAACAAAAATGCTTGCACATTAAGTGCTAAAAGAATACATGATTGCTTCATGCCTACTTTATAAGTGAGTGTTTCTTTTTGAAAAGCAAGTAGTGGGAATGAAGCCACAAAACAGAAGATCCAGTTATTTCTTGATAAGCAGCTACAGCAGACATTTCATAAAGGACACCTTTTGATCTTTGCTAGCAAGAAGAGGGAAGCAACTGTCAAGATCCTTTGCAGGCACCGTACCCATTGGGAGGCATGTGGGTAGGGCGAGTCAGAGCAGGAGATAGCTCTTTTCCTCCCACTGCATTAGTCCTCTTGCCATTCCGGACTGCAGATTGGATTTTTGGGAGCTCCTTTTAGCTTTAAAAGGACCCCATACGGTTAACAGACAGTCAGGAACTTCAGTGCTAAATGTAACTTAATCCTCTCTTATCTTCTTTGGTGTACACATAGAATATTGAAGAATATATGGATTTTTCTAGTCCATTCAAGGCTCTAAAGAAGGGAGTGGAGAATGCAAAAGCTAGAGGAAAGTGAGCAAGGGCCAGTGCACTCTGTAAAAGGGAGAACAAGTAATAGAGAGCGATTTTACTTCTATTAAAATCTGCATGCAAAGTTGATACTGTAAAGGCCTGATGAATATTAACGCTGTCACTTAGATCTGTCTTGGTCCAGTTGGCTATCACATGATGGTTATTCTGTACATGCCAAAAGCACCAACAGCAGATAAAGCATTGCCTATCTTTCCTGGACAAGTAACTCATTAAGTGGCGGATCTAGGACCATCCCTGTGGGAATGCAGTAGTTTTTATTGGAAAGAGAATTTTACTGGATTCTTAGCTACTGTTGTTGGACAATCTGAGGATCCAGAGATTTCAGAGTCTTTGTTTGGTGGTGACCCAAGTTGGCTACACAACCTAAGAAAAGAGATCTGCATTGATCTATATACACATTTCGTATTTGTAAATAGTGGCTGATAATATTGACGGTCATATTTGGAATTTAGTCCTATTATATAACACTCAGCTGTATGTACTCGGGAGGTGATAAAACCACTGGCACCCGCCCCAGAGAAGTGTACACTCAGTACTGGAGAGATGTTTAAAGGAGAATCAGGGTGATTTCCTCTGGCATACAAAGCCTGAGAATACTTCAATGGTTTTAGGATAGTGGCTTCAAAAATTAAATGGAGCCTGAAATTGAACCTAAGCTATATTTTAAAATACTAATATTAAATTTCATGACATCTGGTTTTACAAAATAATGAAAAAATTAAGTAGATGTCTGGTTTAATTTTTTCAGCTTCTATCCTCAATTTTTCTACATAGTCTTTATTTTCATAAACAAAAAGAAAAGGGTCGTCTTGGAATGACTTTGTATGCTATGCCATTGGTTCCTCACTATATCAGGGAACCAAACTAATGGCTGTCATTGTCACAAAACCCATCAGAGAATACTTTATTGAATTTATTATGCACTCCGACCTGTCTACTGTGTTTTCTATGATTCGTACACAGGGTGCTTTCAAGTGTAGCTTAAGGCATCTTTACATTATCAGCACAGCTTGTTAACACTGTTTCAAGTCATGTCTACTATCTTTTATTTTTGACACTACAAAGAAGACATAACACTTAAGCACAAAACCACTTCCAGAATATTTTTGCCTATTTCCTGGAAATGGACAATAAATAACTAAATATGTCAGCCATCATTAAAACAAATGTCTCAGTCTAAATTATCTTAGAAATTCTGAGTAATAGAAGGAAATTCACTAATTATAACAAGCTCAAAATATTAAGTTTATAAATAAATATATCCATTCAACTATGTAACTAAGAAATGGAAGGTCAAATTGTTAAATATCAAGCCCAGCTTATTTGGTGCTAGTTGGAAGAATTTAGATGTTAGGTAGGCAAAATTATCATTCATATAACTTCTGATTTTAATATCACTCACTATTAATTATGATTTTATACAAGTAGATACAACTTCAAACTTTGAGTATATGTTCATATGACTTACATGCATAAATAACTATGAAGTAGGAGTAATCAGTATTGTTCTCTACTTTTTTAGTGACGTTAAAATCTTACTACATGTGCACAGATATATTGTTTCATTAGACACAAATCAAATGCAGGCAAATGTTATACAAATTGTACCAATAAGCTCCTAATAGCACATTGTCATTTAGTTTTACCTATCATTGTTATCATTTGCCCTTTCATGACTACACTACAAAATTTCGCTGATGTATTTAGAGCAACTAAAGCCAAATAGAATGGAAGCAAATTCTGGCTCATACTCCAGCGTCCTTCCCACTGATGCACACTTCTCTAACTGGAGGTTTTGGGTTCATTCGCCGCTCACTTTGACTCAGCTACACAGTGAGACTTGCTATCGGAGTAGAACCCAGGAACCCATCCACAGCTCACCCCTCCTGTCCCCTCATGCGGCACCAGAGCAGGTGAAGATGGGTGAGGAGGAGAAAGCTGAGAATGTCACAGAGAGACATGGGCAGACAAACTTCACTCTGCCCACTCCCTAGCGGATGCTACCTGGTGTTATTTTATTTGGAAGATCACAGCTTTGCCTCCAGAGATAATCCCAAGGACACTTTAGTAGGTAGAAGTATACGTTCTTCTCCCAGAATTTTAAGAGTAGAATTAATTCAGATGCATTTGTACTCATTTCTAAAATTATCTTATTAAAGCTCTGAGACCAACAATGCCAACATGCCACTAATCCAATGTTTCCACGCATTTCAATCAAAGACAAAATCAAGTGACGCAGCAAGAAAAGACTCAGTGAAAGGAAGGTGTGCTTACCTTCATAAGTCCCGCTCTCTAGGAGGGCCCCGCTTTTCTCCAGTTCCATAAAATCTTCCACAGTGATGAAAATGTAGTCCACTCCAGGGACCTCGCCCTCCTTATGTGGCCTTGTGGTGCCTGAAGGAGGGAGATGAAAAACAGAAGAAAGAGCTCAGTCATCTGTGTGTCGCTGAACTTTAGAAGCACTACCACACTCCTGAATATTCAAGAACACTTGTCTCCCCCTGTGTCATGTGAGCTGGCGGTTCGCATTTGTCCTTCTGTTTGTGTGGCAACAGAAAACAGCAGGGGGCAGAGATAAAAGTAAATACACAAAGTGCCTTTCTCCATGGAGCTGAGGAAGAGTCTACGCCATGGCACGTGGCTGCGCAGAGCTCTGTGCCCTTGTGCAGAGGTGGGGAGCAGGGGCCCGCAGTCCGCAAGCTCAGGCGGGTACGCGGCCCACTCCTGTGAATGCGCCTCTGTTGTTCTGCACAATGCTGTGCTATGGCATGGACAGTGGGAAGCAGAAATACCAGGAAAATGCCACCTTATCTGTATATTTTGGATCTACTTTCCTTTGGGGGGATTATCTGTTGGATTTTATTTATTAATTTTGTACCAAAAATAACTTGGATTATATTTAGAGAGTTATAAGATTTGTAGACTTGCAATTTAATAACTAGAACTGGGCAATGATTAGAATTGTAGAATAATTATCATGGGGGTAGCGTAGCATCTAATTTCATAGGAGAAAGTTTTCCTTGACTTCGTCCTACAGGCTCACACCTCCTGGACATGGCCATCATTTCCTCCTGCGTTATTGGTTCTCTTCCTGATTGAACTGGGAGGTGACATCCCTCACACGTGTTCCCCGCTCCAGCCCTGCTCACAGAGGGAATGGAGGTACAGAGACAACACTCCAGCCAGTTCTCCTGGGAAATGCAGCTTCCAGGCTGTCTGTCTGGCTTGGGTAGCAGGAGCAGGACCAGCAGGAGTAGAAACTAATGCTCCTAGGAGTCTTCCTTGCATTCTGTGCTGCTGGTATACAGCATTTGCAGGGTGAGATTGGTCGGCCTGTACATAATGCTCAGAGGCAAAAAAAAAAAATATGCAGAATTATACAGAAGGCAAACAAAGGAATATGGTGGTACATGGGTAGCTTCTTCATATGTAAATATCCCCATATTGTATTATAGCAAGCAAAAGAGTATTTGCAAGTCTCCATTTTTACATTTTAATTTTACTCTGAATTTAAGAGTTTCATCAGTGTGGTCATGAAAATAGCCAACTAGTTCTTCCTCTGGGTCAAAGCTGACTGCTGATGAGAAGCATAAACCACTGTCAGGACAGGTGACGTCCCTGGAAAGTTGATGCAATGTAAAAAAAAAAAAATGAAAAACATTTTTAAAGAAGTGAGCCCAGTATTTTCTAAAATTAAGTTTTACAGCCTTTCTTTGGGGATTGTAAAGCATTTTTTAAATAATCATGTTGAATGACTTCTCTCAAATTTATTCTTTTATCTGATTTAACTAAGAATTTCCTACTCCTTTTATGCTGTAAAATATAAACCTCCCACACCTAGTATACATAATGTTATCTAATTAATGTTTCTATGAGCACCTTAATTTTCAATATCCTGACTTTTATATGCTTAACCCTTGTGAATTAAAAGAGCATTAATGTGGCTTTTGGCAATTTGTTTTTGAGTTTATTTAGAATACACTCTAATCATTAGGAAAAATCACATAACAAAGATTCAATTTTCCGGGCTAATTTATTTGCATATGTCAGAAGTTACAGGCATTGATGTGTGAACTGCTGGCAGCCTGGCAATGCATCTCCAGCATGGCGGGCAGGATTCTATGCTTGAGGGTGAGCTCTGGGGCTGGGGACTGGCTTGGAGCAGCTCCCGGCACCAACCCTGGGAAGAACTTGGGTTCTGCTGCTCCAAGCTCCAAGTGGTCCCCGCACAGCCTGGCCGCCCCTCTCTTCCTCACACCTTGGCCTCTGTGCCGTCTCTCCCTCTGTGACATAGCCATGTCACTTGCTGCCATTGACCCTCTGAGAGAGGCCCGTTTGCTCCTTATTCCACCATCTCAAAAGCTGCAGCCTTGATCTCTGAGCTCTATCCCATATTCTCTTTCTCTTTCCGTTCTTTCTTTCTTTTTTTTTTTTTTTTGTGACAGGGTCTCACTTTGTGATTCAGGCTGGCCCTGAGCTCAGCCTCAAATTCACATCACAGCAATCCTCCTGCCTCTGCCTCCCGAGTGCTGGGATTACAGGCGTGAGCCACCACGCCCGGCACTGTGGTATGTGGTACTGATTGCTGCTGGGTGTGAGTCTCCACGCCCAGTATGGTATGTGGTTACCAGGGATCGAACCCGGGTCCTTGCACTTGCAAGACAGGTGCCGGAACCACTCAGCTAAATTGTTCTTTCTCATTTCGATTTCTATAGCCTGATCTCTTCACTTCCCTTGGAATTCCCAGATCTGGCTTCCGTTGCCTCCTTGAGTGCCATGGGACAAGGAGCTCCATGCAAAGTGTCTGTTCCGTTAGTTCACATCCCCAACCCCACTCGTCAGCCCCAAGCCCACTCCTGAATGGAACTGCCATTGAAAACTTTCAAGTTGCACCGACAAAATGCTCCGCACACTCAGCGTGTTCAGTCAGGGTGACTGTGACTCTGGGGCTCCCTCTCCAGGTCTTCCTGTCACCATGTCCCCTCCCCACTTTCAGGACTCAACTGTTGTGACTTTCTACAGAAGTCGTGAATGAGCTCCATCTTCCCCCGGTAAAGAAAGAGAATATGTAAAATAAAATTCCACAACATTTTCTAACTTCCATTTTCCTTATATTATTTTCATATTTTCTCTTTTCTTTCAGAACTAACACTTGATTGGAATTATCCACCCATCTTGCTAAGATGAAGACCATCTTTGCCTCCTTCCTAAATTTTTGTCTTTTTTCTAAAAAATCAAAGTTACACATAGACATTTTAAATTTCCAAACCATTCTATAAGGCATATTATTTTTTAAAAGCCAATTTTCATTCTTACCATCCCCATAGACATGCGCATGCATGCATGCGTACACACACACACACACACACACACACACACACACACACTCACACATTTTTTCATCCAGGAGCAAACATGTTCAGTACTTTTAGCTGATTCTTTTGGCTTATCTTCACATCTGTTAGGACATTTCCCTTTTTGCTACAGTAATTATTTCTTAATTTTTCAGTAAAGAAGATGAGGCCATAGCTCTGTTTGGTATGCAATTCTGTCCCCTCATGTACACCACCTTCTCCTCTCCTTCTGCTATTCTTCCAGTAGAAAAACTGATTATATCAAATGAGTACTGTGTTGATGTTGGTGAAACAAAATACAAGACACAGTGTAAAGGGGAGAGGCTTGAGTTGACCCATGAGTCAGACTCTGACCCCAAGGACATGCCTCTGGGACCACAGCAAGTTGCTCTACTGACCCCCAGGCAAGTCCAAGAGCTGGTACACTCGGCTCTCCACACTCCCTTCACATCCACTCCCTGTCAACTTCATGCTCAAATGTAGCTCCCTCAACCATACTTAATTTCCCCGTAAAGATGACACCAAGTTCATAATTCCACCCAATATAATACTGATATCCTGAATGTAGCCAGGAACACAATCTTTCCCCCAAAGGGCTGGGGATGTAGCTCAAGTGTACCACATCTAACTTACAAGCATAAGGACACGAGTTCAATGCTGGTCTTGGAAACAACAAGAACAACAAAACCAGAAAAACAACCAATCTTTTCCCCAAAGTCTCAAGAGGTGCAACATTCTTCAATAGTTCAAGTCCAAGGAAACCTCTTACTTGTGAATCTCTGTTAAAAAAACCAAAAAAGCCAAACTACAAACTACAGAGTTCTAAGGTACAATGTATAAGATGACCATTTGCATTCCAAAAAGGAGGAATAGGTGGAGAGATAAGAATTTGACCAAAGGAAGACTGAGGGCAAGCACTAAGTCCCGTGCCTCTGTCTCCAACAGGGGCACATGGCTGAGTTAGCCATTCCCAGGTTAGCACCAGGCATTCTTCTCAAATACCAGCTTTAAACCTTTGCAACCTTGAACCTGTGATGGGTGGTTCCTGAGAAGTCCTCGAGCCATCTTTTCTCCTGTCCCTATACAAAGCACTTCCTTCCTCTGTATGCAGTGGATCCTTTCAGCAAATATACCTCTTTTGACCTCAACTTTATATTATGTACCTTCTGAACCAAAATTTAAGTTTTTGTTTTTGTTTTGTTTTGTTTTTTATTTTTTGTCCTGCTTATGGCACCTTCATTTTACTATAAATTTGGCTAAAAGCAGCCAGTGCTCTCTCCATGTCACTGCCTAAATAGAACCACTCTGCAATTTCATTTAGCTCACTACTACAACTAGCTCACTACCCTTTTTCTCAGTTTCTGGTAAAGTCTCAGGACATAGATAAAATGTAGACCAATTTTCTGCCAGTGTACAACATGCAGGGCCTCTGGTCCAACTGCCCCTGGAGCTCTTGCTCTCATTTATCACCTCCTGAGCCTGGTATTTACTGTTTACATTCTTGTTCAGCCTCCTATTCATCCAATCCCTGGCCCAAGCTTCCTTTCAGGTTCTACTTACTTCATGCTAGTGCTTCTTTAGTGGGAGTCTCCAAACTTACCCAGACTTTTCCCATGAACTAGTTCCAAAAGGTACTTAACCACATGGTCCAGTACAAGCACCACAATCACCCAACTTCTCTGGCACCAATTTGTGTACTGTCATCACTGAGACAAAATACCCAAATTTCACACCTTAAAGAAACGGTGGTATAGGGCCGGGGAGTTAGCTCAGTGGTTCCGGCGCCTGTCTTGCAAGCGCAAGGGCCCAGGTTCGATTCCCCGGTAACCACATAACAATACTGGGTGTGGAGACCCACACCCAGCAGCAACCAGTACCACATACCACAGTGCTGGGCGTGGTGGCTCACGCCTGTAATCCCAGCACTCGGGAGGCAGAGGCAGGAGGATCGCTGTGATGTGAGTTTGAGGCTGAGCTCAGGGCCAGCCTGAACCACAAAGCGAGACCCTGTCTCAAAAAAACCTAAAAAAAAAAAAAAAAAAAAAAAAGAAACAGTGGTATAACATGGTTCACAGTTTCACAGGATTCAGCCCTTGACTGGTTGGCTCCATAACAGGAATATCATGCTGGGGTGAAGCCACTTCCCACTTTAGTTAGTTGGGAAGCAGAGTCCCAGAGGCAAAGGGTCAAGGGACAGTACATCTCCAAGGTCACATCTCCATGATCCATCCAGACTCACCCAGAAGTGTCATTTCTGGGTTCTCTGGCAGGTCAGAAGGAGTCAGTTGACAGTGCTCCCTTATGGATACCATTTGATGTTCACATTAGTGATATGAGAATCTGTTCCCAGATTAACAATGCTGTACACTACTACTTCTTGGTTGTGTAACTTTGATTACTTCTGATTTAATACTTTCAACTCTTATTTTCCATATTGAGTCACTAATTCTCTTAATGAAGTCTTTCCTTATTTAACAAATACTTTTTCAAAATAGACAGATATGTGTAGTATTTCATCAAGTTAACCCAGATGAAAAGATTTCTCCTGGCACCTGCTAACTTGCCCCTTTTGGGACTAAATCAGTTTGCCACATACCTTCCATCTGGGGACCATTCTTTGTGTCAGCCTAGGATTCACTGTGCCACTGCCCTGAGCTGTGTCCTCTTTTCAAGATCCCATGCCTATTTCTGTGGCCGACACCCTCATTTTGGTGGAGCACCTGTCAGTAGCTTCCTATGAAAGGCAACATGGAAGCATCACTGTCCTGAGACTGCATATCAGAAAAGGTCTTATTCCACCTGCATGGTGACACACCTGACAGCATTTGAGCAAAATATCACAGTACAGTGCATTTCACCACCCTGTTTTCTACTCAACTCATCACTATTCTTCCAGTTATGCTTTTCTCTCCCTGCTGCTTTGGAGTCCATGCTGATTCTCCTGTCCAGTCTCCAAACGTGAGGTGTAGTCTCTGCCCTGGAACTCCTCAGTGCCATCCTTCCGATCTGTACTATCTGTGATGCAAGTGCTGCCCGCCTGGGCCACGTAGCAGTGGTGGCACTAGCCTGCTTCCCTCCTTACCTAGTTGCCCCTGTGCTTCCTGGTTAGCCCTTGAAAAGCACAAGGCTGACCATGTTCCCTCGTCTCTGCTAAAACTACTCAAGCTCTATCAAGAGAGTTGTTTTAAAAAGCCAGGAGGAAAGGAAAGGAGAGGGACATAGCAAAAGCTAACATAAATCAGGGGAACTACAGAGCCTACTGGTGACAGAAAAGAGCCCATGTCACTGTGAGCTCAGTTTAGACTTTCTGTATATGGACTTGCCATAATGGAACATGTGAGCGGATATCATTTAAGAATTTTCTGCTGGGGCTGGGGATATAGCTCAGTGGTTCCGGCGCCTGTCTTGCAAGTTCAAAGACCTGGGTTTGATCCCGGTAACCACATAACAATACTGGGCGTGGAGACCCACCACCAGCAGCAATCAGCACCACATACCACAGTGCCAGGCATGGTGGCTCACGCCTGTAATCCCAGCACTCAGGAGGCAGAAGCAGGAGGATTGCTGTGATGTGAGTTTGAGGCTGAGCTCAGGGCCAGCCTGAACCACAACGCAAGACCCTGTCTCAAAAAACAAAAACAAAAAACAACAACAAAAAAGAATTTTCTGCTTACCTTCAAGAAATTAAATTAAAACTTCATTGAATTTCCATCTCACCCCAGTAAGAATAGTCATGATAAAGAAGAATACAAAAGACTGTGGATGCTGGAGAGGCTGTGGGAGGAAAGGAACCCTCCTATACTGGTGGTGGGAGCTTCATGGAAATCAGTATGAGAATTTGTCAAAAAATGAACCATAGAATTAATATTTGATCCAGCTATATCACAGTTGGGTATATTCCAGAAAGAAGTAAAATCGGAATACTATATTGATGATATTTATCTGTGTTTATAGCGACAGAATTCATAGTAGCCAGGCTATAGAAACAGGCTACTAACCAATCAGCAGACACAAAGGAATATTATTCAGCCATAAAAGGTGAAATAATATAATTTTATGAAAGTGGATAAAATTAAAAACCACCATTTAAGTGAAACAAGACTGACTCAGCTAAATTCTGTATGTTTTTTCTTACACTGGAAACAAAAGAAAGGTGACAAAGAAACAAAGACAGGAAAGATCTTTAAAAATTAATACTTGCAGGTAAACTTTTGAACATAGTGGAAGGGATGATGTGAGAAACAGAGGTAATGGAATAGAAAAAAATCAAGATATATTGTAAAAAGTGAAAAAAAGAAAAAAAAACTGCTTAAGTAACAGCTTTCCTGTGGGCCTCCTCTATGTCACTGATCTTTCTCTAACCAAAATTTCCATCATTACAACTGTTTGGTTTAGATAAAAGAGAAATTTCATTTGTTTATTTGTTTCCTAAGAAATTCTAGGAGGCCCTAGGAGACCCACACAGGCCTTGGCGATATTTTAGAATCACTAAGAATATTTAAGAATCACTAAGTCCTTATGAAATTTCCCTGAGATCACATATTGCTTAGCTTAGCTGAGGTCATCTGGCTCAGCACACGGGCAGCACAGGTGGCTTGAAATTTGCAAGTTGTTTTGATAAACACGACTGCACAGATCAGGGCTCTGGGCTGGTTACGGCACGCGCAGACATGTACGTGCTGGTGTGAATCGAAGGCGAAGCCTGGTGTGGTAAGAAGCTTTCACGCTAATGTTCAGGTCATTGGCATGCTGCTTTTGTTTTAATATCTTATGTATTTGATTCTAGTTTAAAACTATTTATTTGATCAACAGTTTTTTTAGCATGCGCTAAGGTAAATAATACATATGTGTGAAAGGCATTATGAAAAGGAAGGACATGACTGTCCTGTCGATATCTACAACTCCTTTTAATACATTAATTTAGCACATTAATGGTTCTACCAAGAATATTACAATATTAACAAAGATGATAGATGGTGTCTTGTTTTTAGAAAGTTCTTATGCCAAACATACAAATCGCCTTTAAAAAATCTGAGTGTAAAGAAGTATAAGTGAAGATAAAAACCCATTTTCCCCAATTGCCCTGAATTGTAGGATACAATGTCATAAGAATTGTTTACAAGGGGCTTCCTTACGTTTCATTACATACACACACAGACACAGACACACACAGATACACAGACACACACACACAGACACACACACACAGACACACACACACACACACACACACACACACACACACACACACGAAATGGTTGGAGCCCAAAGGCCAGGATAAGAGTTTCACGTCATTTGCTGAATCAATGAAAAAGTGTGAAAATTCTCTTAAAACCTGATTAGTAGCTCTTCTGATTTTACCCAAAGGTATAGTATCTCTGATAAGCATTAGAAAAAACAATTTTATATCTGTATGCCCAGGAACAAAAGATATTAATGTTAAATAAATTGCTAAGACAGAGGCTGAACAAAGACAAGGCAATTAGATATTTATGAGCACCTCTTAGAAAAGTAATATGATTCTAAAATAAGGCAAATAGATGTGAAATAAAAGGAAGTATTGTACAACAGTAATTTGCAGCTAACGGTAATTAACATCTAGACCGGAAAAACAGTTAAGGTGAATTTCCTGAAATGGTTACTTACCTTATTTTTATGTTGAAATAATTACAGCTGCTTTCCCAACACAGGGAGATTATGAATAGAGAGTTGACAGTGCAGCAAGACTCAACAGTAATAACGAGCCATTGGCAGCTCAGGGATGGGAGAAGAGGGGCGGGTGGGGGTGGGGGAGGGGGATGGGTGGGGGTGGGGGAGGTGATTGCAAGTGACTCGTGTGGCCGAGGTGGAAGCTCACCTGCTTGCAGGGCTCTTCTGTTTGTGCTTGGGATTTTCCTAAGTGGTACACACAACACTCCAAAGTATTTTTTATTATCTAATTGTGCCTTGTGGACTTTGTTCTAATTATTTCTTTAGGACCATTTCTCCAAAAGAAAAATAGAGTGGAAGGAGAGGAAAAGCTACCTGGATGAGTCTTTGCTTTATCTCCTAATGTGAAATTTCTTAAAAAGGGAAAAAAGATGATTTGTTCATTGATAAATTAAGAATTATATAAATAATAGTTCCATCATAAGTTAATAAATGCATATAGTACATATACTTGAAAGTCACCTGGAGAGAATGAATTTCCTGCCAAATGATTTGCTCCCTGATAAACACTGAAAGCACCAAACAGCCACTTGTCATTGTGTTACCATGGCAATGGGGATGCCAATGACTGTTTCTTCCTGCTTTTTAAAATGAAGGAGCATTTCCTCTTTGGTCTTAGGAGAAATGAGTATGACATTTGTGATGAATGTAGTTCTGAAGCACATTTCCTCTCAGCTTTCTGATTTCATAATTTTGTAAAAATACTTCTTGAAAGTCTCAGGTGTAAAGGAAAACAATATTACCTAGATGACGGTTCAGGGCTTTAATGCGCTGTATTATGATCCATGTGGCTGCAATGAAAGTTCCATAGTGCCTGTCGCGAGGAAGACACCCAGTTCATATTTGCTAAGGAAACAGACTTGCAAATTGATCATTAATAGCCAATGTGTTCCGAGCAGATGGGTCACTGCATGAGGGTCTGACACCCTGGATCCTGCACGGATGCATGTGTCTCAATATATTCTCACTTTCTCCCTGGTGTTGCTCAACTACAAGGAGGAGAAAATAAACCTTGACAGTTGGGGTGACTTCCTCTGAACTCGACCTTTATTTCACTCACTCTTAGATTCCTGAAGATACGTCTTAGGTTTGGCAGATACTCATTAGCAAGTATGAACACCATCACCAGATCTGTGTGTCTGCCTTCATTACAATATTCATAATTTCCCTTTGCCAATTTCTCTAGTCACTTTTACATGAGCGGCCTGGATCTTGAGTTTTACTATAGTTACTGCTGAACATACAAAACCTCAAAGTATGGCTTTATACAGATGTAGAGCTAAAGTAAGCAAAGCAAACAGCATGATTTTAATCACTGAATATTATGCAGTAGTTTATAAAGTAACATGAACCTTGCAAATTTTATTTTACTGGTGGGGTGAATTAAATCAGGGTTTTTAAAAGTAAAGCTTGTAATATGATTTAGTGTTAAATCTACTTTGAGGTATAAGAGTTATTAATGGCCTCAATAAAATCTATGCATTTTAAAATATATTGAAGAATTGCCAAACCTACTTATGAAATATCAGTGGTTATTTTTAGTTATCTTTAAACTGTGTATTTGCTCTCAACTATGATAATTACTTCAAAATTCTCATCTTCTAAAACAGCCTGCTGTCAACTACTGTCTAAGGCAGCCTTGGCATATGCTAACAATGTTAATTATCTTTCAGAAGCAGAGGCCTGATTTAAAAAGAAATGTCTATATACTTGAATGACTTGGCATAAAGGTTCGTATTATCCTCACATATGCCATCAATTAATGTGTTAAATGTTGCCAGTTTGGACTGAAGCAACATCAGCCTCAGACTTAGGTGCATCAGAACCCCATGTAGGACTCGGAGCTTTGGGGCCTATCTGGCCTGTGGGAGGACGCAGTGACTTGCATTTCTAACAAGCTCTCTGGTGACACTGCAGAGGCCATGCACCCAGGATCCATAATGTAAGACTCACTGCTCTAACCTGATTCTTAAAGGGAATTTCATTGTCAAACTGAACTGCAACACTCATAGGGTATGTGCGTCATAATTTTGAGACTGGGCCTAGAGGCATGTGCTTGCTGGGTTCTGGCAAACAAGTGATGTTTATTTTATCAGCGCACAGGAACAGGGTCCCAAGAATTGCACTGGATGTATCCATTGCTATATCATGGTATTTGATGCTGCTTTTATGTAGTTAGTGGAATTGTCTCTTAGAAGTTAATCTGGCAAATAATGGACCTATTTTGATTTATGGCTACTTGCAAATAACTTTTATCATTGTTTGAAAGAATATAAAACATTTTAATCCCATATATGCAACAACATGGCCTAAATCCTGAAAATTATAGGAAATGAATATGGTTCATCAGAATGATGAGTGATAATATGGTAAGAAAAAGCAAGTATCTAATGCACAGTTCTCTTGTATTAAGAAAAATTATGGTGGTTATCAAAAATAGAAGACACAAACAAAACATCTGCAGACCATCAACAAGGAAGAAACAGTATCATTTAATTATTTCTTCATATCCCAATGTCTAAATTTCTCAATGTAAAGTAATAGCTCATTTACAACAGTGTTTTCCAAACTAAACAGGGAGATTAGGGGCACGTAGTTTGGAACTGGTTCCAATGAAGCTACAAATCATGTAGGCAAACATACTCTGCTACTAATTCCAAAAGTGCATTTATGCAACAATGTTCCTAGTTCAAATAAATAGAGTAAATGAGGGGTAAAAGTGAGAAATGTTAATTAAAATTTATATTCTATTTTATTGTCATTCATCACCTGAATTTAAGACACATAAAACAAAGTAAGAATGAAAGGCAAAATCTGGAGCGATCATTTCTGAAGTTGTTGCAAGTGCCTACACTTTCTACGTTAAGACTCTTACACAAAATGCCTATATTTAATTATTGACATCATATTTAACTATCAGGACATTGTTGGCCTCTGACTTACAAGCACCCTCACACTGAGGGCAAATCAGACAAAAATGAATGATTTCATTCATTCATTCATTCATGCATTCAAATCACCACTAATGTATTCATCAAAAATTTATAACCTAAATTGTAGCCATTTCTTTACACCAAAGTTTATCTCCTCCCCCAATCATATTGCTGAGGAAACCTTAGTTTCATAAAATACTTTCCTCTAAAATATCCTGCCTCTACTTCACTTGCATTCACAGAAGAGAATAATGCAAGGATGATAGACACAGAGACATGGGGGCTAAAAGGACCACTCCAGTAGAGTCAGATTTCCAGAGGCTATCTCCTTGCCTTTTTGATCTGTTCTCACACCATACAGATACAATAACCCTAGTTCCAGGGTAAATGAATGCACTTTTCTTACCAATGAAGTAACACAGCAAGCCATCAGGTCAAGATTCTTGACAATTTCTTAATTTTTAAAGAGAGATTTGTTGACATAATTTAGACATGTTTTCTATATTACATTCTATATGATTAATAGAAGAGGTTTTGTGGTCCTTCAATTTATTATTTAACAGATGATCATTCAAGATTACATATGGAGCTTAATGAAAGGAGAGATTGGTGACTTTTTATAGAAGCAGTATATATTTAGTTTGAAGCTTTAATACTCTGTTCATGTAAAATTAATGTGGGCCAGAACTAGAATGCAAGATACCACCAGCCCCAAGTGAAACAGCATTTTGACCTTCATTGCATACAATGTTTAGTGGATCATAACTTTGTCATTTTATCACTATTAGAATCATGACATTAAATTTTAGTATCACCATATGTCTCTCTGGCATCTATATTCAGTAATGCCCAAGGTAGATCACAGAATATAAAATATACAGAGTATCTGAAAGTAGATGATGCTAAGCATGCAGTTAATTATTCAGGGGTTTCAAAATATTGAGATGCTCATCAAAACATATGGTATAAAACATGTCTTTGATTCACTGACTTTTTCCATGGGGGTTTTTGAGCACATACACGTCAAATGTACTGACTATTCATGACATCATTTCATATTTTGTGGGTGATGAACAACAATATAAATTCATAGCTCAGCTTCCCTATTTTGAAGACAGTTACCGTATTGGGGACATGGCAGCAGCGTTCTACAGCGCATACCAATGGCATTCACATGTAGAAGATATCTGCTCATTTTGGGGTCCAGCATTTCTCGACCCAGACCTCTTTAACTGTGGCCCACACATTCTATGTCTTAGGTCTTCCTCAATAAACTGAGAGAAAATGAAAAAAAATTAAATGAAATAATCAGCATTCCTATGAGAATGAACATAGAAATACCTTGAATTTCAGCCAATATACAATTTTATGTCTCTGAAGGGAAAAGGGGCGAGTATTTCTGCTTTTTTGAGATTTAAACGTCAGATATACAGCCAGCAGCTTCAGCTCTATAGGACCCCTAGGTTTCTGGGGCAACAAGACTCTACCCACTGTCATTACCCCAAGGGCTCTGTGGTCTTTATCTTGGGCCAGTGTTCTTCATTCCTGATTGGATAGCAAAGAAGAAGTGATACAGGGGAAAGGAATGTACACTGTGAGATGACAAATATCCACTTCTGATTTGTGTCAAAAATTTTTACATAAACTTATCAGAATAAAACTATACTCAGCAAATAAACATCTTCAGCTCCAGAAACTCTTACAACCTTATAGTGAATATAGCAATTACCATAAGAAATAAAGGGAAGATTTTATGAATTAAAAATACAAAAGAAATTTTAAGGGCATTTCTTAAGAAAGAGCTAATTAAGGCATTTCTGGCATGAAGAGATATTGAGTTAATGAGTCATCAAAATAATGATATATTTTGAAAAAATGTTTATGATTTTAGAAAAAATAATCCTTACCTGCTTTTTAGAGAATAAGAAAACAAACTGACTTGCCAGGATGAACTGAGACATAGTTCAAAATAGCTAGAGATGAAAATATCAATCCAGCAGCTGCCTCAGAAACTGCTCCCACAGAAAACTAACTGGAGAGCTCCTACTTGAGAGGGTGAAAGTTCTCTGGCTTAAGACAGAAAGGACCCTGACTTACTAGAAGGGCTGGAGGGGCCGAGATGTGAGAAAACTCAAGGTAGAGGTTAACCAAGATGTCTGTGTCTGTGTCCTTATATATGTTTAGCATCTCCTCACAACGTTAAACAGAACTTCTAGTCTCCCCAGATGGGCCCAAGCTATTCTTTTGGGCTAGAGGTCAGAAACTTCTTCTTAAAAGGCCAGACATCAAATACTTTAGGCTTTAACGGGAACATTATCTCTGTGGCAACCTCTAAACTCTGTTATTACAGGTGTGAGCAGACAAAGACAATACACTGAAACACGAACAAGTTTCAAGACAATGAGTAGGTAAATGAGTCTTGCAAGCACCGGGCCCCTCCTGCACTGGTTTCAGATGCTTTTGTCTCCTAGAGTTCTAAAGCAACAAGATGCATTTTAATGAAGGGCTGTGAACACAGGACCTCAGAACAGAGGAAAATATGGCCCTTTCTGAGAGTGTTGCTAGTATTAGGTGTACCAATTTACATATTTGTCCTTTTTCACTTCGAAAACATACATATTGAATCAGGTAGTTCTCTAAAATGCAGAAATAAAAACAAGGGAAACTATCAGAGAATGAAAGTTAAGTGTTTTGTTTTCAAGAAGCAATGCAGGAATGTTCTTAAGGGATCTTTGACCTACCTTGAAAAGCAGGAATACATCCGCTCCTAGCAGGGAGGCAGCTCCACCACACTCCAGGAAATAACAATGCCTTGCCACACTGCTTCATTCCATGAGCAGTGCTTGGGGAAGGTACAGAACTGAGCAGTATCTACTATGGCACGAGGCATGGAGCCTTTCTGTGCTCTTGAACGTGTGCAGATGTCATTATGTTCTATCTGAATGCCCCACACATGTGCTCCGTATTCACCATGGGGCTCAAGTTACTTATTATTTAAGGGAGGTGATAGTCACAGTCATGCTTTGTATTAGATGACATGCGTGCTGTTATTTGACATAAACATTGAGACAATGAAGTCAAATGTGAACAATATGTACAATAATATACATATATACATAAATTTAGGACCACTGCTCAATACAATTAACATAGTATATGAAAATATGGCAAACAATAAGTAATTAGGTGAAAAAAAACAAGATACTTGATTCTGCATTGTATTAAGATGAAGTTTAAAATTATGTTAGCTAGAGGGCTCTGCTCTGCTAAAACAGTTTGCTTTTCTAAAAAAATCAGTATTATGTTTTAGTAAACTCACTTTTTTTTACAAATTTAATGTTTGTTCAAATATATATGGAATATTTGTGAATGAATATCTATCATAATAAAAGAAAAATGTGGTCAGTAAATATAGCAAAGCATAGAATTATATAATAAGTTGCTTATAGGTAATATTAACAAATGTTGAGGACATTTCTACATAGATTTTGGGGAAAAACCATTTCATAACTGAAGTATGACATAGCTGTGTAAGGTCTGATACTCCCTTGCCAGAGAGCTGGCTAAGACAGGAAGAAACTTAACTCCGCTTCGCCTCTGGTCAAAGGTCCGTAATTCTGTGGTGCTCAAAGGCAAGGTTACCTCAGCTGAAGACAGCCTGGTTGCTTGAAAACCCCGTAGTTATGCACAAGAGAAGGTTTTCACCTACGGAGGGATGAATCCCTTAACATTCCCTTTTCTGTCTGGGAATTTTCTCTCCTTTCCTCCCTCATCAGCATGAGATTTCCATCATCATAAGATCAAACACAAAATCACCCCTACTCCCTCCCACTATTATGTGCTCCCCATAACTAATGGGTAGCACGGAAAATCTTGTCTGTGTCCACTCTCAAGCACTGACCCCCCAGGCCACCATAAGCTTTGAAATTATTCAAGACTCTACTGTTTTTTGTTTTTGTTTTTTTTTTTTTCTTTTCTTTAGCCCTTGCTTAGTCTGTCAAAGGAAATCAGCTTCTGATAAACAAGCACAAATACTTATCGTGGTCTAATCTTGTGTGAAGCACTGCACAGTTTGCACACACTGTTTCTTATTTTTCTTTATACCTCCTTGGGGAGGGAAACTTTTGCCCTTGTTATAACTGGAGTGATTTGTCCCTGAACGGGACTGGTGAATGGCAGTGTTAGGGCTGGAATCTGGGAAGTCTAGTTGCAGAGTTCAGGCTTCTAAGCAATGGCTGTCCATTCTCCCTTGTGGAAAGTTCTACATAGGTGTCTCTTGAGAGACATCAGGGGAAGCGGGTGGGAGTGCAGGTCTGCCACAGCTCACGGCACATTCCATCAAGGACTATGCTAGGAGTCAATGTCCTATGGTGACATAGGGGAGTTGGGAGTGTTGCTGAATTGGAGTAGGGATGTTCTGAAACAAACTCTGAACCCACAAAGTGACTGGGAATCAAAAAGTAAGTTATCATTAGAAAGAAACACTGACATTTGTTGAACTGAGACATTCAAAACCCCTTAAAAGAAATACAGCATCTCAAGTAGAAGAAAAAATAATTTACTCAAAATCGAGACATAAGATATTAAGAATTAGATGAAATTTTAGTTATGTGTGTTATATGGCCCTTTTGTAAGACACATTAAAGAAGTATGACTTGTAAAAATGTGGTTAGTAAGCAGAAATTTTAAGAAGCATTTGCTGAGGGTCTATATTGTCTGATAAAAGTGAAAAGATTCCATCGTTTTAAAGATCTCAAGTTATTAAGATATAGGCAATTGCAGTCACATGTTGTAATAATTATTTTAAATGATAAATATGAGGATAAATATAAAATATTTATTCTGAATCTTTTGACCGATAGTTTAAAGGACAAATAATAAAATGAATTAAATATATGACAACAGTAGCGGGAAGACTGAGTAAGGGGAGTAGAAATATATTATTTAAGATTTGTATATTTCATATGGAATGACATATCACTTCAGAGTGGACTGCAACAAATTAAAGATGTGTACTAAGTCTACCCAACTTCTAGTTACAGACACACAGTCAGACATATTCAAAAAACACACTATCCTTTGGATCATAAAAATAAGCCTCAACTATATGTTGCCTATAAGAAACACATTTGAAATATAACAACATAAAAAGTTAGATGTAAAGGACCAAAAAAGCTATACTATATTATCAAGTTATAGTCATAATACACAAAAATAGATTTCAGAAAAAATAGATTAATAGGCACAGAGCAGATCATTTAAAACTAATAATGGCATCAGCTTATTAGGAAGACGGGTTTATGTACTTGGTGACAGAGACTCCATATCTTTGAAGCAAAACAGAGATTTATAGAGAAACTGACTTTTCAACAATAATGCTGAGATTTCAGCACTGCTTCCTCTGGGTTTTATAGAACAAAAAGCCAAAACATCAGTAAAGATAATAGAACTCAACATTATCAACCAAATTAACCTGATATTTATAGAACATTTTATACAATAGGGGTGTGAAACATGTTCTTTCTACACATAGAAAATTTACAAAATAGACAATATCCTGGGCCATAAAACATGTTTCAGTAACTCCAATCAATAAAAGCCATTAAAAAATTTTCTAATGAGAATAAAATTACATTGGATAAAGTATCAGAAAGCTCTGGAAAATCACAAGATGTTAGGAAACTAAATAATACATGTCTAAATAGACCGTTACAAAGTAAGCAAAGAAATAAATTATTAGAAGTTACTTCAAAATAAATAAAAATAAAATATAAAAATCATGGGATATTTCTAATGCATGAATCCAAGAGACATTTATAATCCAAAATAGCTTTATCAGAAAAGAAGAAAGGGCTCCACCAAATTACACTATAAAATAGAAAAAAGAAGAACAAATTACAGCCTAAGATGAAAAAACATTTTAATAAAGATTGTAATAGTTAATAAAATAAGCCAAAAACAAAGAATGAAAACAACTTGCAGTCTGAGGGGATGAGAAAGAGTATGAAGCATGTAGCCTGATGGTCTCTATAAGAAGTGACAAATCACAGCTGTCCCTTGGTATATGCAAGAGAGTGGCTCTTGGTCCCTTGTGTGTGTGAAGATCTACACAAATCCACATAATCTCAAATCCTCTACATGAGACAGTGTAATATTTGTCTCTCATCTCTATAAACCCTCCTGTATACTTTATATCATCTGCAAATTACACTTCCTACAATGTACATGCTATGTAAACTGTTGTGATACTGTAGTGTTGCAGGAAGAAAGCCTGACATGTTCATTAATGAAGAGCTGGTATAGACCCAACTTGGAGTAGACCAATCAGAGGCAAAGTGAGTGATATGGAAGGAGTTCTGAACAGCCTGGGATCTGGGAAATCACAGCAGGCTATGGGAAGGGAAGCCCTACATCACTCCCTTCATATGGTAATCAGAGTGCTTGTCAGAGGGAAATTAAATTTAATTTCTTGAAATTTCCAAATGTTCAAGAGAATATTTTTAACACAAGCCTAGTTGAAATTATAGATGTGGAACCTATAGATCTGGAAGGCCAACTATGGAAAATATTAGCAATGTCCTCACTACAGATTTGTCAGCTATTAAATAATTATTGGAGAATATTATGAACAAATTTATCCCCAAATTTAACAATTTAGATAAAATGGTCAGATTCCTTAAAGATACACAGAAAGCATATTTAACAACAATTTGAGAATTATAAATGACCCTGAATGTTTTATTTTCTCTTTTTTCCTATATTTACTGATTTTTTAATTAAAAAAATCCTTTTAGAAATCTCTGGGGCAATACAGCTTTACTGATGAGTTCTACCACTGATAGAAAAAATAATACTAATTCTGTAAAAAGTTTCAGGAAAGTGATGAAGATGTAATATTCAATTAATTCATCAAAGCAAATATTTCCCTGATGCCCAAAATAACAAATAAATTACATATTAATATGCTTCATCAAATATATATATATATATATATATATATATATATATATATATATATGCACATTCCCATACAAAATACACTCTACTCAAATTTTAGCCAATTAATGGAAAGAGTATTTAAAAACAGAATTCAGAGCAAGAGTGCAAAGTTGGCTTAATGTTCAAAAACCAATCACTAAAGTTATCTATATTAATCAACTAAAAAGGAAAACATTTTCACTATTTCAGTAGATAGTAGAGAAAATTTGACAAAATCCAGCATCTCTTCTTGGCACAAACTCTCAAATTAGGTTGTGGGCACCAATATGTGGACATATTATTTGCCTAAAGTTTTTAACTATGCTCAACTTGTTTACAGATGGAAACACAAACAGAAAAGGATAGGTGGAAATGAGGGCCATTAGGAACACAAATCCAGTCAGCTGATTACCTCCACAGGGCAAGACAAGAAAACTGAGTCAAAGGGGGAAACTTTCAGATGCACATGTGTAGGAAAATCAATTGTAGGAGCAATACTTACAGAGATTTGATCAAAGATACAAAAATGCTAAGATTTTTAAAATCCTCATAGAATAGATTCATATGACTGTTATTTTTTTCTGTTTCTGAAGATGAGATGTAAATGATGATATATGAATATGTTTGAATGTTGAATAGTCATTAAATGACATTTAATACTCTACACTAGTGTGGAAATGCTTATGGTGAATATTTTAAAGAAATATAAAATTATATGTAGAAAAATAGCAGTGTTGTGACTGCATAGATGTGTAAATATTCTTTTATATAAGTGGATATTAATATTTTATGTACTCTATTCTTCTAGTAACTTTCATGCTGTTTTTCAAATTTTCAGTGTACCAAATGCCATAATAAATTTCCTTTCTTTCATGTATCACCTACACACATTTTTCTATAGACTTAGAAATACAATCGCTACCACAAGAAATATATATATATAAAAGGGTAGGAAAATAGAAGATACTACAGCATGTTGAAAATTAAATTTAACTTTTTCTACTTGCCTTGCCCAACCAGTCCACGACTGCTCGGAAGAACATTCGAAAACTTATGAAGGCAAGCTTCACACTCTTCTGTACCGTGCTGCAAGCGACTACCTCAGCTCTGTTCTCTCCAATCTTTCTCCACACGGAGTGCTCTTTCATCACTCTTTCCTTCTAATTTTATATTCTTTTACTCTTAGCTATTCCTTATTTTATTTATATATTTAGCCAATTCTTAGATACAAGATGAAATAGATGCTATGCGGATATAAATTGTTAAAATCTCTATGAACTGTTGACAATAAAGGTCAATGCTTAAAATCTATAAATATTTTTATTAAGTGATTCTATTTCTAGGAATTCATCATACAACATTCTTTCATTAATATGTATACATATATGTACATACATGCGTATGTGTATATATATATGTACATATATGTACATATATGTACCTTAGCTACTTCCTTGGTGCTGAAACAAAACATGCAATACCCAAAGTTAAAGGAGGACCAACTTGTTTAGTGCACCATTTGTAGAGATTTCAGTCCATAGCTAACTGGCTCCAAGGCAGGGTGTCGTGCAGAGGAGAAACAGTCCATGGTGGGTAGAAGGTAGCAGAGAGAGCAATGGAAACACCACAGCTCTTTCTATGCCTTACATTGTATCCAGGATACTTAGGGTGAGTATTATTGACACCCTTAACTCTAGCACTCTTTTTTTTTTTTTTTTTTTTTTTTAGGTTTTTTTGAGACAGGGTCTCGCTTTGTAGTTCAGGCTGGCCTTCAGCTCAGCCTCAAACTCACGTCACAATCCTCCTGTCTCTGCCTCCCGAGTGCTGGGATGACAGGCGTGAGCCACCATGCCCAGCACTGTGGTATGTGGTACTGGTTGCTGCTGGGTGTGGGTCTCCACACCCAGTATTGTTATGTGGTTACCGGAGAATCGAACCCGGGTCCTTGCGCTTGCAAGACAGGCGCCGGAACCACTGAGCTAACTCCCCGGCCCAACTCTAGCACTCTTGAGCCTAGCATTGCACGGTGAATTGGTCCTCGTGTTACACACCCTTGATCCGGCCACCTCTGAGAAGGCCACAGCAGTCACTGCCTGAAGTTTTGAGTGACATCTAGACACAGTTATAACAATATATAAGGAGGTTCTCTGCAAGTTCTCGGTGGTAAGAAAATGAAAAATAAAAGTTTCTTCCACAACATTTCTATTATTGACTGATAAGGCTCATACGTTACATTGGTAGAAAGAGGCATCCACATATACAGCCCTGTGACTCTATTCTTTGTCAGCCTTACTTCCAAAGAAATTACCGATGCAACTTGGAATACTGCTCAGCCTCATGACCTGCTTTTCACTTCACGACAGATACTTTTATCTTCATTCATCTATCACTTGTTTTAGTTTAGTATTGTTCAGGCCGAGAATTCAGCACTGGCTACATATTAGAACCATCTGTGGAGATTAAAAACGATCTTAGAATCAGAAGTTGCACTTCAAATGATTCAAAACAAAACTAGAACATCAATGTTCAAGTGTTGCTATTATTTTAGAGCTCTTCCCAGGGAATGTTAACGGCACCAGGACTGAGGACCATTGATCCTGGAATCTAACTAACTCTTTGGCTTATCATAAAGTGCGGGGCTTTCTAATCTATTACCAACTGATTTTTATATATCATGGAAGTTTAAAGAGTTTTTGATATTCATTGAGATTCCAAAAATCTTCTTGCTGGCCTCTTCTACTCTATCCTGCTGTCCAAGTTTGCCAGTGCCAATTTGTATTTTTCTAGAGAAATCTGGTATACTGTAGACCTACAATATTCCCCTTGGTAACCAGTCTCGTGGCTTCAAGAGTTCCTCAAACTCAGAACCTTACTCATCGCAGTGTTCCACCCTACACTGTAGGGGCAGGCTGACCTGATGTGGATTTCCTTCAGCAGGAACATTCAGACTGGCACCATCTGTTGATGTGCAGTGCCTTGATGAACACTGGATCTCCTGGATAGTGGCACTTGTTTTATCTTCCTCAGTGACTTGTGGAAAGAAATATCAATCTCTGCTACTGTGCTCTTGGTCCTTTGTTTGGGATGTTGTAGGAGGTGTGATCAAGAAGTAATATATCACTTTCCAGAAATTTGTGTTTTTATGATTATTTTAAATGGACCTGTCAGAATTTCAGTGCCAAGAATGTCTACATCTTGGGAGTCTACACAATAGTTCCAAAGTGCTTCCAGTGTCACTTTTTCTTACAGTTGTATTTTGGGAATTGCTTTTCAATTCAGTGATATGTGTCTGGAACATTTAGCAACACAGCAAAATTTCAGATGCTGAACCTGAGTGTGGCTTGCAGAGAGAGTAGCTTATGGTTGTTTAGATCGACCTCTTGCCATTATTCTCTGCTGTGAACTAAAGAAATGAGTACCATTTGATCCAAAATGGAAGGATAACTAAAAATATTGAAATTCATTTCTTTCTGATTACTCGTGGCCATGAAACAAACTTGCAAACAGTTCGGCTTCTCCCCAGCTGTCAAATCATCCATAGATTAATAAAGCCTGTGACTTGGCCTGGCCATCACTGTTGATACCATATGAACTCATACACAGCATATGGTAGGGAAAAGTGCTGGACAAAATTACTTAGCCTCACTAGTGGGAATAGCCTTCATTTATACAGGGGGACTGATAATGTGAATCACATGACAGTAATAAGCTGTTAAGGTTACATAATAATTTTTTTTTTTTTTTTAGGTTTTTTGAGACAGGGTCTTGCTTGGTAGTTCAGGCTGGCCCTGAGCTCAGCCTCAAACTCACATCACAGCAATCCTCCTGCCTCTGCCTCCCGAGTGCTGGGATTACAGACGTGAGCCACCACGCCCAGCACTGTGGTATGTGGTACTGATTGCTGCTGGGCGTGAGTCTCCACGCCCAGTATGGTATGTGGTTACCGGAGATTGAACCCGGGTCCTTTCGCTTACAAGACAGGTGCCGGAACCACTGAGCTAAATCCCTGGCCCCACACAAGAAAAATTTTAAAAAGTGTTTTTCTTAATACTTTTCATGTTCATGGGAATCCCTTAGGTTCTTGTTAATCACGTTCCTGACAAGGAGACCTGGATATGGCCTGGGACTGCACATTACTGATAAGCTTTCAGGGCTGTAATACTAGACCACACTGTATTCAGTTACTCACTGAAAAATGGTGCTGCTCTCCTCTGTCCCCCGTGTCATTTCTCCTGTTCTATTACTTTCAGGTTGGATTTGAGGCAACAAGTGCAATTAACACTGTTGCATGAGACGTCCAGGTATTAGGGCCAGGGAAGTGACTCTCAGTACACATATGATGGATCCTCGAATTAGGACCAGCTTGAAATACGAACAGTGTAGATTACAAATGGAATTTTCGTTTTAATTTACAAGTAAAATCTTGAGTAGTGACCTAAACATTGACCACTTATGCTTTTGGGTGGTTTCAGATACAAAGTTAACCCTTAAGCTCTAGAAGGAACATTACAACATCCTTCCCAGGGTGGGGTTAAATGAGAAAAACCTAGCTGTGGGGTCCCCTGAGGCTAAACAACACGGGCTTCATCAAGGAAGTGCAAGGCAGCAAGTAAACAGCGGGGGGGGGGGGGGCGCCCTCCAGGCCACAGTGATTAAAGGAAAACAAATAGACAAAGACTACCCCCTATGGGGCTGGTTTGGGGCAGTTGAAAACAAGGAAGTGGGGCTGTATATAAGTGCTGAGAGCGCTGGCAATAAAGGCTTCTCCACCATTTCGTCTCCATGATGACCCCCGCCCGTGGTTCAATGCCAGATGAGTAGCCCTCTGGAACAGGACCCGACACCTAGCAATGTCTCTCCAAGGACCCTGTGTACAGGGGAGACTGTGAAGGCTTTTCAGAGGAGCCTGAGTCTTCATGGACCAACTGGAGTTACATCCAGGCCTCAAGAATGTAATGAGTTTGTAAGTCATGTGTCCATTATACACTAAACAGATGAGCGGTCATATGTGTGGACTTAGTATTTTCGTTAAACCAAAAAAAACCTTAGGGATAGGACTGTATGTGTGAACTCCCACCCACATAGGGCGCTGAGAGGCATCCAGGGCGAGGGCTGCACTGGATAGGAAGAGGGAACAAAGTCTCCCCTTGAAGCAGTGTCCAAAGACAGCACCCATGCATCATGGGAAACAGAAGTGAAACCAGGGAAAACAGGTTTTGAAGTCAGAAAGCTCAACACTGAATTACCTCTGAAGTCAACAGTAGAGTAAGAGGGAGCCCAGGAGTTGGTCATCAGCAGGAAATTATTTCTGGAAGGGGTTTACTGTGGGGGCAGTTATGATGAAAACACATCCTTACCATTCCACGTCAATAACCACATTCAGCAGTCACCTTTGCCCTCCTTTCACTATGCTGGCTGCTGGCTATTAGTCATCCTAAACACGCTGGAAAGATACCAACAATCTATGTGTATTGAAATAAAATAAATCCTGCTCAGGTTTACACAGTATTTTGTCTGTGGGGACATGATGATGTCTGGCCATCCAGCATGGCGCGCACATGGACACGCGCGCACACACACACACACACACACACACACACACACACACACACGTGCGCACACAGGGACTGGGCTTCTTCGCATCCAAATGGAGCGGTCACCTCCCCTGGCCAAGCAGCTTCTCAAACTGCAGCACAAAGCAGCTGCGTCCACAGCAGGAGCTTTCAGCCTCCTCCAAGGGGACTTCATCCTTCTTTGTGATGCGTCAAAAACACTTGCCGGCCTTTAAGATGCTTAGTGCTATCTCTCTCCTGCTATTTCAAGTCATCTTTATCGAGCCTGAAAACAGCTCTTCCATGAGGCTCTAAAGTAGCTTTGGTCAAGTAGTAGCTTTCTCCTGATGTGCACAATGAGGGGGGCCTCCTGACTTTTGCTGAGCACTTTAAGTTGCTTTCAGACACACGCATACACACACGTGCACATCAACATCCTGCCTCTGCCTCAGCTACCAGAGATAAAATAAGATTTCATTTCCTGATAAGTTATTTCCTCAGTGCCTTAATGAGAAATTAAAGGACAAAAATATAAGGAGCATAATAAAGATGTGTAATAGGGAACAGGGAGACAGATCTTTCTTCAGAAATGGGCAGGGCACACAGATGGGTTGTGCTGATCACAGGTTTTTCCATTTCTGCTCCCCCAGGTAGGTCCTTAAATGCTGTCTTTTTTCTTTTCTTTTTTTTTTTTTTTAAAGTTTTTTTGAGACAGGATTTCACTTTATAGTTCAGGCTGGCCCTGAGCTCACTATGTAATCCAGGCAAGCCTTGAACTCAGCAAGCCTCCTGTCTCTGCCTCCCAAGTGCTGGGATGACAGGTGTGAACCACCATGCCCAGCACTGTGGTATATGGTTCTTATTGCTGGTGCACATGAGTCACCATGCCTGGCATTGTTGTATATGGTTACCGGGGATGGAATTTGGAACCTTGCACTTGTAAGGCAGGCACCAGAACCACTGAGCTAAATCCCCAGCCCCCTAAATGCTTTCTTTTCAGTCTCTTTCTATTAAAATAGAGCCTGGGTTATAGGTTATATTTGTAGTCTATTTTTGTGAAATAGAGAAAATAAAAATACATTATGAGAAATTCATCCTCAAGAAGCAACTTTCATTAATGGGATTCTTTCAATGATTATACATTGTAAAGTACTGAAGTTCTGCCCTAAAATAGTCGAGGCCATATTTATATTTATGAATTTTTATTTTTATATTTCATATATATGTCAAACATACTTAGGAAAGCTGGATTTCATTTCACAATGACTGCGGATCTTAATTCACACTTTGAGTATGAAATGTCTCTATTTGAATAATCATCCTTGCAATCAATTTGTGTGTCAGTCTCAGGTAATAGCAAGAGCAGTGCTCTTTACCAGTGAGAGAAACCAGCGAGCAAATAAACACACACATTGGCCACCAAGATTCTCCATGTTCAAAATCCTCTCACAGGTCTCCAGTCAATACATTTTTCTTCACTTCAAGTTATTTCAGCAAACAAAATAGCATCCAAATAGCAGACTTCAGTTTACCTGATGTTTGACTTCCAAAGAGTGAGCAAGACAAAAATCCAGCCAGTGTTTCCAGTGACATAAGACATTTCCCCAGCTAGGTGCCTGGTCCTCTCCTCCTGCTTTGTCCATGTTTACATGGCGTTTAGCACTTAGAGGTCGAAGGTTAGGTTTTAGTCATATACCTGGACTCCATAGGTACTATATCGCATGTGTAATAATCAGAACTAAACAAGGAAGGATTCGATAATGAAGTATGCCCCACAATGAGACATTAAAAATTACCAAAAACCTGCCTGTCTGAGAAAGCAAACTGAGTATGTTGTAGAGACCACTGTCAAAATCAGAAGTGGTTAACCAGAAAGTTTAATCATCCAAAATGATCTGGAATCTCTAATATCAGAAGGTATTTTACATATCTGCATGGGATATGGAGAGCATGAATTATTGAGCCAGACAAACTCTGGATTTATCCTGTTAGCTGGGCTACCTTGTTGGAATTACTTAAGTTTCTGTGCCTTGTTATGTCTTAAAACTGGGGTGCAGCATACAACTGGGGTGCAGCATTGTGGTATCACTATTAAAGGGCACAAAACTTTTCAGCGGGCTGAAATGACACCTGGCATACAGCTAACCCTGTATGAGCACTACCGTATTCCAGGTAATATCAGCACCACCGATCTTCCTGAATAAATCTCGGGGATGTGCTACAAACACCCTATGAAACCAGTCTTTAGGAAGGACACATTTTCTAGAGAATAATCCAGTAAACCTATAAATTCAGAGTTTTATAACCAATAATTTCTTATTTAAATGTACTGACACCCACCTCTCCGAGTGGATTTCAGCACGCAACTTCTCTTCTTCCACCTGACAGATGTCACGAGCCCCTCACCCTGGCTCCACCAGTGCATTTTGAGAAAATCTAACTGTACTTCTGTTAGTGCTTTTCTTTGTAATTAATTGTATATAAATTTACATGTATATAGTCCAATTAAAATGAGGATGGGGGTATGAATTTTGATTTAAAAGCCTTTGTATTTCCTCAACCACACCTTCCTTCTCCCCTGTCTTGCCACAATCACACACAGCAGTCCACATAAATGTCAAACATGATGATTTAAATTTAATATCAAGTATTATTTAAAAGGAGAAATTCAGCACTTGTGCTTGAAAGGAATAAGCCTCAAGAGGTCCAAATAAAGTGTGTGAAAATGGCCTTTCAGACAGAAAAGCCTGTGAAGAACCCTAGTATAGCCAAAACTGTGGGTGGAAATCCTCCTGCCTAGACCAGGGCGCTGCTCTGAGGGGCAGCAAGGCCAGGAAGTTGGACTGCAGACCCCCGAGTGCGCAGACACCTGGGCAGAAGCTGCTTCTTTACCTGCTCCCTTCCCTCTGCCTCGTGGGTGCCTGTATTTCTATAAAACTCAGAAACAAACAAAACAAAACCAAGTGGGGCCCTTCTGTAACACTACAGGGGATTCCCCAGAGGTGGCCAGGAGTGGCCGCACTGTAGGGAGCGCGGCTCAGGAGGCAGTGAACAGTAAGCTTACCCACCACCCACATACATACACACATATGTATATGAATTAAGCTACAGTAAATAGATAAATGAGTTTATAAAGGAGATAGTGTTGGGCACATTGATAAGACACTCTAGAGAAAGTGGAAGTGGGGATCCCCACTTTAAAGCATGCATTAAGACACATTCCAGTGCAGCCTGGAGATTATTTGTTCATCTAGAAAATGTAAAGGCCATTGTACCTGACAGACTTGGGAATTAATGGGATGTTTATCTTATTTCCTTGCCAAACTGATGCAATATTTCCAGGAGATGGACAGTTTTTTTTATCTCTTTGATGTGTATATCTTTTATTTCTTCTCTTGTCTTGGTAAACTGGCTGGGATTGCTAGCATTATTTTGAAAAAGAATAGTAAGAAGGGAGAATTTTGTGTTCCTGAGCCTAGGAGGAGAATGTTCAGTTTGTGTTGTTTTATCCCTAAGTATAATGTAAATTGTAAGGTTTTTGAATGTGCATTTTTGACAAATGGATCTCTGTTCTTACTTTTCTTACAGTTTTTATTCATCATTCAATAAAAGTTTCTCCAACTTTTGCTACTTCAATTGACCAGATCGCACTATTTTGGAATAAAAAAGGAAAGAAAGAAAAAGACAAACCAAATTGGATCTCTATCTTACATCATACATAAATGTCAACTCTAAGTGGATTAAAGACTGAAATACAAACTCTGAAACCATAACACTCTTCAGAGAAAATTTGGAGCAAATTTTCATAACATTGGTGGTGACAATGATTTTTGGGGGATATGATGTCAAATGTACAGAAAGCTATAAAAATAACCAAGAGGAATTACATCAAACCAGAGTATTTCCAAAGAACCACAATAAACTAGGTAGGCACAGTACCACTGAGTTAAATCCCTGGCCCTTCAACAACAGTGAACAACCAAAAAATAAAAAGGCAGTCTAGCTAATGGGAGGAAATATTTGCAAACATCTCTGAGAGAGAGTTAACATTCAATTGCAAAAAGAACAGACAAAACTAAGTACTCTCTGTAGTAAGAACACACATGCATACATACATACACACGCACACACACTACATAGATTAAAAATGGATTAAGGACCTAATAGATTTTCTTCCAAAGACAAGCAAATGGCTGAAAGGTATATGAAACAATGCTCCAAATCACCAGAAACCAGGAAAATGAAAATCAAAATGATATGAGCTGCTACCTCACACCTAATGACTATGTTTAAAGAAAGGCAAGTATTGGTAGGGATTTTGAGGAAAAAGTAATCCATATCCACTGTTGGTGACAATACAGACTATTCAAAGAATGATAAGAACTACTATCTCCTCCAGCAATACTTCTTTTGGCTGTGTACACAAAAGAAATTAAATCAGAACCCAGAAGAGGTATCTGAGTTTTTAGGTTCAATACAAGATTGTTCTAAGCAATTGAATTCTGAAAGAAATTCAAGTGTCTGTCAATGGTCGAAGAAAATGGTGACACAATATGCACCTAGATGGGTGTTACTCAGGCTTAAGGAGGAAGGAGACATGTGCTTTCCTTGGTCGACATTTATTAAATGAATCTCAACATAAAAACAGAGAGCAGAGCAGGCATTACTAGGGGCAGGGTAATGGAGAAATGGGAGTAGAATTGTCAAAGGATACAAAGGTGTGTGTATATATAGGGACTAATATATAGCTTGATGACTATAGTTAATATGACTATATTGTATGCTTGAAATCCACTGTGGAAGTATTCTACATCACAAGATGGTAAATACATGAGCTGGTTTTATAATCATCTCAGTATATCGCATGCATTGCCTAATGAAGACACATTCTGAGAAACGCATCACCAAGCAATTTTGTTGTAGCAACATCATGAGATGAACTTATATAAGCTCAGATGGCCGTGACTTCATTAGGGAATCTGAGTGCTTGTCTGTCCATCCCATTGACACATCAATAGGAAGCCTGCTATGTGGTGTACACCTATAGTCCCAGCACTCTGGAAGGCTGAGGCAGGAGGATTACAAGCCTGAACCTAATCTCCAACTCATTGGTGACTGGGAATGTGGGTTTGTATGATACCCTGCCTTTAGTCCCTGTGCAAAGGAAAAGTAAGTTGTTATGAAGCATATGATTGTCTATAAAAATGTCAAGCTCTATACTTTAAATACACACAGTAAATAAACATCATCACATTTTACACTTTATATAGATTTGTCAATTATGGTTCAATAGACCTCAAATAAATAAAGATTTTGTTCTGGAAGATACTGTCTTGTATGCCATTGATGCCGTGCAAATTTAAACAGCCATTGGTGGCACCACACACCTTTTCAGGTGAGCAGATCCACTGCCAACGCTGACAGGTGACAAGTGGAGTGACAGGGTTGACCTTTCACTGCCAGGGGATGCGGAAGGCTGCAGCCTCTTTGGAAGACTTTGAGAGTTCTTATGAAACCAAATTTTCTGATCCAACATGAAGATTACACCCTTGACATTTACCAAAGGAGACAATGCTCACATGGGCACTTCTAGCACCTTTATTTATAGTTGCCAAAGTTGGGGGTAACCTAGATGCTGATGACTGAATAAATCAATAAATGGTTGCACATCAAGACAACAGAATTAGTTTTAGGGCTAATAATGAAAGGTTCAACCAATCGATGAAAAATGTAGAACTTCGAGTGTGCAATACTAAGAGAAAGGCACCCATGTGAAGAGGCTCTGTACTGTGTGATTTTTAGCCATATCACAGGTTAGAAAAGGCAAACGAAGAAGGCTTCATAAAGATCAGCTGTGGCCAGAAACTGCCTGGTGGTGGACAGGAAGGAGAAGTTGAGGGCAGCAACAGGAAGAACAGGGATGATTTTTCAGGGAAGTAAAAGTATTGTGTATGAAACTGATGGGTACCATGTGTACAGCACAAGAAAGAGGCCCCGTGGGAACTAGACATCTATAGTAGCAAAGACATGTCAGGGTTAGACTCATCAGCTGTAAGGAAATTGCTATTTAAACTGGGAAGGTTAACAGGAGACTATGTATGAGTGGGAGAAAGGAGTAGACAGAAAATCTGTACCATCCTCTCATTTCTAAAAATGCTCTAAAACCCTTACTCAATTGAGAAGCACTCCTGTTTTCTGGAAGAAATTGTGTATAACTAGTATTACTGTTTCATACGTGTAGCAGATTTCTCCATGAAACTGTCTTGACTTTTGGAGATAGTTTTTCAGACATTTTCAAACTATAGTTTCTTTGCTAAGAATAGAGAACCCAGAAATAGAACCATAGAAATATATCAAATTGATTGTTGACACAGGTGCAAATGTAATTAAATGGAAGATAAAATTACATGGAAGAGCATTTTTAAACAAATGCTGTTTAAGAAATTGGATGTACAGGGGAAAAATTAAAAACCCTCAATATAAACATCATATACTTTAAAAAAACAACTCAAAATGAATTATGAACTTACAAATACAATGTAAAATAGATAACATTTTTGAGGAAAACAAAAAAGAAAATCTTTGAAACCGTACGATAGGCAAAGAGTTCTTAGGTGTGACAAGGAAAGCATAATCTATTGATAGAAAAAATAATAAATTGATTTTTATAGAAGTAAAACAATTTGTTTTGTGAAAGTCTATAATAAAATTATAAAGTGATACAGTAAAAATTGAATGAAAATATTTACAAGCAACAAATCCAACAAAAGATCAGTATTTAGAGTATATAATAATTCAAAATTTAGCAATAAATATCTAAACAACAGTATAAAGGCAAAACACAGAGACATTTTATCAGAGAAGATAAACAGATGGAAAGCAAGCATTTAGAATGATAGAGTTAAGAAGCATTATGTATAGGTACCAAATGTGCCAAGGTACTGTTCCTTGAATAGGGGGTAAGAGAGGACATCATATCCACCCAAGTTCCCAGTCACCACTGAATTGGCCAGCTTAGGTTCAGACTTGTAATTATGTACAGATTCCCAACAAGTACCATAAACATTATGTACTGTAAACATGTGCTAATAAAAAGAATGATATTCAACAGTATTACTCATTATATGAGATATCAAAATGAGCACTCATTATACATCTCTCATAGTGATTAAAAATAGTAATGAAACAAAATCACTATGAAACTATACAATCCATTAATCCCTCTCCTAGACATTTATCGTTGAGAAGTAACAGGTTACATCCATATAGAACTTTGTATGTGAATGTATCAAACAAGTTCAGTTTTTAGAATCCCAAAGTAGAATCAATCAGTTGTCTGTCCTTTGATACTGATGACTAGACAAACTATGGGATGTTCCTACCATAAAATACTAATTATCAATGAAAACCATCAAGCACATGGAAGATCCTGGATGAACAGTCAGACAGTTAGGCTGAGGGAACAAAAATTCAATCCTAAATGCTTATGAAATACTATGTGATTTAATTCGTATACTAATTTTCATATAAAATATATAAATTGGGACAGATTATTATGAAATACAAGGGAGAGATGCAGGTGGAAGAGAATATAGAGGCTAGAAAATGACAGTGGGATCATTGTGATAGATGCAGCCTGGTGCGCCTTGAGTCTACCAATGTCATATCCCGGCTGTGGTATTTGATTATCACTTTGCAAGATGTTATCTTCGTGAGAAAGTGGGTAGGGGGTAAATAGGACCTCTTACAACAACATCAAAACCTACATTTACCTTAAAGTTTAATCAAAATAAGTTAACTAAGGGGCATGTTCACACCTACACATTTCAACCTCTGCAATATTCTCTAGCATATGCTCACACTGGCAGACATGAGCAAATATTATTTGAGGTAAATGGACAGAAGAGCTGAGATCACTAAAACTGATTAATTTCATTGTTGTTCTCATGAAAATATCAACTTGATTTACAGAAGTTTTCAAAAGGAATATGATTAACATGAGAAGAAATGGAGCGCTACAGCTCAATTAAATGTTCAATAGTCCTCATAAAGGATTATGGATTCAAAAGAAAGTATCTCAGACAGAAAAAGGAAGATGCAAGAAAGATACTGGAGGAGTTATGCAGAGCTGTTGTGCCCCAAGATCTGAGGATCCCGGCAGCAGGTCTAGAGCCCACCAAAGTGAAATGAGTGCATTATTTACAAATATTGGATGAACGGAACTGTTGCTTACTTAGGACAATCCTGTACGTTACTCCTTCTTTTGTGCGATACTTTAATGCCGTCTCCTGCTCAGTGTGAGTCTCTATCCTCCACCAGAGCCACTGTTTTTATCTCCCAACCCCTGCAGACTCTTCTCCTTTGGCTCCATGATAGTTCCTATCCCATCCTTCCTTCACAGTTTCTACTTTTCTGTCTCATGTTCCGGACTCTTCATTTTCATTCCCAATAGCAGTGATAACAATGACATACATGAAGCCTTCAACACTACGATTCTTACATGCATTATTTTATATGTGTATGTGATCAAAGTTTGCCTACTTTATATTCTTTCCCAATGAATAATGGGAAGACTGGCTCAACGTTATATAAAGAATCAAGTCAGTACTTGTTTTCATTTGTTCTTTCTATTCTTTCATTCATCTCATCAACTTATCTCACTTTTGGGGCCACCTTTGTGGATATTTGGATACTTTTAAATCCTTTTAACTGCTGCTTAGTTAGCATGGCATAGACGTCCGAAAACTCGCAAAGCTCATCATGTCTGCCAATGAGAACATCACCCACCTAGTCAGCGTGCATTCATTTTCCTCTTTTAAATGACCTGATCACTTCTCTAGGTCATCGGGAGATGAAAGGTCAGTGTTAGTCAATTCCTCCTTCACACGTAGTCCGTGGTAAAATCTTATAATTCCATGGCAATGAACTTTGACTTTTTCTACCTCACTTCTGGGTTCTTCTTGATCAATCAGACCATGGTTAAGTTGTTCAGTTGATCTACACTGGCCTCCGTGCTCCTCCAGATTGTAATCTGTTCCTCTTACTGTCAAATGAATATTCTCCATCTGTCCTCCTAAAATACATCAAGCTCATCATCGCATTCAACACTGAGAGTTTGTACCAGAATATGACAGGACTTGATTCTCATAAAATACATCCAGCTGCTTCTTCTATATCATCCTCTTCTGCCAACTCATGTCATGTGCTTGACATCAAAAGTGAAGGACTCCAACTGAATCAAAAGTCTGTAATTTTTTTTTACATGCCATGATTTAAAGGGAGGGCTAAGCTCCAAAAAAACTAGGTTTCTAGGGTAAGAACATAGCAAGTATTTAAGGAAAAGGAAGGCAAACACAAGGACCTGAGGCTGGAGTTAGGCTATACTGGGATGGGAAAATGCAAATGGTAAATCAGTTTAAAAGGATCATTGTAAATCTGTAGACACTGGTATCTAAAATCTAATGTGATGTTTTTCTTTAAGAAGTCACTAACAGGAAAGGGTCTTAGGGGCTATTTATTTTGGGAACTAGAACTAGATGAAATAATCCTTTGGGGCTTTATTTCAGGATATAGAGTACTTTTCTGAGTGACATTCAAAGGTGTGTGTTGTCATAGGATGGTTGGACAAAGGCCCAGGATGTAGCTCAGGGCTAGGGAGCTTGCTTAGCCTGTGCTGGCTTTGATAGTGAAAGCAAGATACTGGCTATGATTTCTTATCTACAGGATGGGTCACATTATTCTTATCTTTTCCTGTAAGCACACGATTAACTGGTTGCTTTGGTCTGTTCCAAAGAATCCTATACTTTCTTGCTTTTAAATTGCTTCTTCTTTAAGATCCATATACATTCCATATTTTAAAGGCTTTTTAACAATAATGTATAGAGATAAGTACTCTACGTAACATCCTTAAATATTCTTTTTCCCCTCTTTGATACATGCATTTTATCTTGCTATGTAGTGTGTTATCATCTAATTGCTGTTTAGAGTATGTCAAATTCACTGTATTTGCTAAGAGATTTACAGTAAATATAAGAGATGTTCAATAAAGGTTTGCAATGATGATAAATGCCGTCATTTACTGAGGGCTTAGTGTGCTCCAGGAATATGCTAAGAATTTAATTCTCAGGAGTGCCCCTGCTGATTGAGAATCTAGACACAGACTGGTAACTAACTGGTTGAAGTTAGACAATTCCTGGTAAGTCAGGAATTGGGAGGTTCTAGAATTAGAATTACTAAGGAAATTTAAGCTAAATTAAAAAGAACACTTTCTGGACATATGAGTGTACGTAAGTATTAGTCTTTTCCATCTTTTTCTTGGTTGCTTCCACTTGTTTACATGGCTATATTCTTCCCAATCAGTTAAAGCTGGGATCTTGTTCCTACAGCCATTTCTGGCTTTGCACAGGTTTTTTTTTTTTTTTTTTTTTTTTTTGCTGAACTTTTGGAACTATGTGGCTGTAAGACATAGTAATTGAGTGACCATATGAAGCATTTTCTAATAAAATTCATGCTTTACTCAACTGAAGTTTTACTGCTAAACAGATAGAGGTGATTTTACCACAATTATCATGCTGGTGGCTGGAGTCAACTACTTCAGTGGAAAGGAAGAGTTAGCTTTATTACTGACTTGGAACCACTGAGTGACTAAACGGAATAGCCTTATTGTATAAAATGGTCTTTCCTAGGGTTATATAACTGCGGATGAACCGTACACTTGATTTAAATCTAGATGTCACGGCTAATTTCTCTTTTAATGGTTATTACACCACAATACAAATCTTCTCTGAGAGTCTCCAGGCTCCCTTTACAATCACTACAAAAGTTAACATAGCACAGCTAGCCACAACACTCATAGTAGATACATTTCAACATTTTTCTGACATTTTCATGGATCTTGCTGATGTGGCAATAATCATCCGGTACCACTGCAAGGCGAACAGAACATTAAAGCAATTGTATTTGGTATTTTGTTCTTCAATTTGTAGCAAGTGTTAAATAAACAATGCAAAAGCTCTCTAAGAGGGTCTGCTGAGCCCTCTGGTCTACCATTCCAGCATCCCAAGCCATGAACACGAACATAATGTTGAGAAAGGATGATTATTTATACATACACACACTTACCTATACACAAATAAACCAATCAGACCTTTATTTTTTCCTGTCTTCACCAGTGGTTATTTGCAGACAGTAGTAAAATATAATTATAGCTTACAAACCTTAAATTTTTCCCATTTCTTTTTGACATGGCATCATGTATTTCAATAAATGTATACATGAATAGATGAAGCAAATAGGATATATAGAATGCATAAGATGAGTATAAAATTGCTGCACATATATTGCAGGATTGAATCTATAAGTTAACATAAGAGGAAGATTCTCCCCCCTTCTTTTTACTCAGAAGTTCTATTTTTGGGGTATCTGTGAATTTTTAAAAAAATCATCTATAATTGACAATTTTCATAGACAATTCTGAGATAAACAACTTTATGCAGTAGTATCTTTTTTCTTTTGAATAATATCTTGAGATAACCATGAGAATGTCATTAGCATTTTAATTACCTTGAAATTATATATGCATTATTTGCAACAAACTTTTACTTTGGATGCTAGTGTCTTGATTTCTAAAATTTTCCTGTAGAGATAGCATCATGAAATAGGGATAGCATCGTGAAATAGAGTAGCAGTTTCTTTCTCATACTCTACTCTTCCTAATAATTACCAACACATGCTCAAGCAAAAATCACCTTCTGAGAAAGGCAAAGACATGCGAAAGGAGTTAAGGAATGGTTGAAAGTAAGACACTTTTCTGATTTCAAGAATATCAAATCCTCATAGTAAACAACATGGAAATGATCAACCATGATTCATTCTTACAAAATTAACTCTATCAATATAGTCTGATACACAGATATGATAAAGCTGGGTGAATTCCTTTGAGATGCAAAATTTCTTCATAACATGATTTTGATCACTGCACAACAGTAATGCATCTTTTTTATTTGCTTCCTATTGTGCACTTTGGTATAATTTAAAATTTTCTGGCTCTACCAAATAGCATTGCAATGAACATGGTTAAAATATTTTTCCATGTTTCTGAATATTTTCTTAGATTCCTAGAGGTGAAGTTACTGATTATAGTTTTCAGGTTCTTGATATATAGGGTGAAATTACCTTTCCAAAAAGAAGTACAAAAATACCTCTATGAAAAGCCAATTTCCATATATAAAGCAAAGCATTATTCAGAATGTGTCACAAATAGCCACTCAGCTACATGCATGCAGATAATTACTTTTTAACTGTGGATAATGCAGTCCAGAAATGGGAAAGAACTCAAATCTAGTAATAGAAGGAAATAAAATGGGCGGCACAGAAGGTGGGGAAGCAGTAAAAGCTGCCATTACCATAAACATGCTCCTTTGTTCTAGGTACACTGATGATCTGCCGGGAAATCCAGCCTGCAGTGGATCTGATCTTTTAATTCTTTTGTAACTTTTCCACACATCTAGTGGCTGGTAAGTTTGGAATATGATTATTACTTGGAATCCATGTTACTTGGTGTATATTGAGAATGTAGGAACTCCTGAGAACAAGTCTGAAATCACCTTATGAGTTCCAGTCTTAGAGTGATCCTATCAGCCACTTCATGGTGGTCAATGGGGTCTATGAAAGTTAAGCGTGGTGTCAACTGAAATAAATGCCAAGAAGATTAGCTAGTATAGTTCTGGTGTGTCCAGAAAACCATCGTTGGGAGTGAGTGGCACCAACCAAAAGGCTTGTAGCCTGAATGGAATAAAAAGGGAGAGAAGGAGAAGCGTAGCTTTTGCTTCTTCAGAAGGAGGAGCTCCAGTCTTCACCTCGTGTTTGGATGTCCATCTCCAGGCTTCCAGCACTGCCCTCTGGCCTCCCCTGGTGGACTTCCTGAGGACTCTGCAGTGAGCTCCAAGTCTTCAGTCACCGACTGAACCCTCTGGCCCTCCACTGTGCAGACATCCCCTATGCAGAAGCCCACTCTAACTCTACCTTATAAACCCTTTATGTATCATTACAGCATATATTTTATGCCAAATCTGTTCCTCTAGAGGACCCTAATTTATAAAAGAGGAAGTCACCAACACACGGCCTGATGTCAAATACCAAAACATATCCATTCATTAAACTGTTGAGTATTTGTTATATATCAGGTATTTCTTGGGGAGATGATAATGATTCAGAACAATATGGAGCTCCTTATCTTTGTGGAGTTTTCCATTAAGTAAGAAATGCTGACGATTAACCACCAGGTATAGGACAGGGTGATGCCCAGGTCAGTGTGATCGAGAAAACATAAAGAATGCCAACCCTTTTGGGAAGGGTGGTTGTAGGAAATACATCTGATATCAGTATTCAAGTAAAAACTGAAAAAAAAAATAGGACAGTGTGTTGAATAACTAAAGTACTAAGTAATATTTGATGTCTATCATAGAAAAGAAATAATAATACCTTACATTTCTTTCAAACTTCACAGGTTCCAAGTATGTTCTGGAGGAGAGACTTTTTTAAACTAGTAAAGCCATTATAGTCATGGACAACTTGTGAATCAGCCATAGTTTAGCACAGTCGAGTAGTCCAGGCATGAAGACAAAGAAGGAGAAAACCAACCTCTTAATGAAGCCGAAGTAATAACAAAGAACAGACCTGTGTAATGAACATTTTGTTCCATTACAAATGTGCCTAAGCAAGTTGTGCAAGTTAAATTTAGTTTCTAGCAGGCTTACCTTTGGGCTGTCTTTTCATTGCTGCTTCTTTTTAAAAAAAATTTATTTTTAATTTTTATTAGCACATATTTGCGGTACACAATGACTACATGCATTATGAGGAGTTGGTGCCTACACAAAACATCTCTTAATTTTTTTTTTTTTTTTACTTCTCTTTCCATAGTTCTTCAAGAATTGTACAAATGTCTCAGCTGGATGCACCCAATTCAAAATCTAGCCATATTTTTGAATCTACAAAGAAACAAACTTGATTGATTTTACCTCCCAGGGGACTTTGACAGCAGCTACTCAACTGACAACTACATAGAAACTTGACTTGATGTTACCTAGTTGCCTTACCAAGATTACCAAAGTATGAGTAAATTAATTTTAGACTTTTCTAAATATACTTAATATGGTTCTTTCTGTAATGCCATGTTGTAGCCAAGGAAAGTAGTGCATAAAACAGGCATTTTTCATGAGAAGAGACAGATTCAGAAATATTAAATTTGTACCACTGGGTCACCCATCTAACAAATGTGTTATGGCCAGAAGTAAAGTTCTGGAATCTTAGTACCACTTTTAAGAACATCAGTTAGTTGCCTTAACCCCTATGGACTGCCATGATTTAATAAGAGCTATCAAGAAAGCCTGCCATGTATGATGAAAATTGTGTTGTGTTATACCCGAGAATGAACTCAGAGTCTGCACACTGAGCTATATTCCCCTCACCCTTTTTTTGAGATAGGGTGTCGCTTTTGTAGTTCAGACTGGCCCTGAGCTCAGCCTTGAACTCACAGCAGTCCTCCTGCCTCTGCCTCCCAAGTGCTGGGATTACAGGTGTGAACCACCACGCCTGGCCCTGTGGTATGTGGTACTAATTGCTGGTGGATGTGAGTCCCCATGCCTGGCATTGTTATATGTCCTTACTGGGGATCAAACCCGGGCCCTTGTGCTTACAAGGCAGGGACTGGAACCACTGAGCTAAATCCCCAGCCCATATTCCCTGCTTTTTAAAAATGGTTTTATTTTGAGTTGGGGGTTCCCTAGGTGGTCTAGGCTGGCCATGAACTCATGATCCTCCTGCGTTAGACTCAAATTATTGGGATTACAGACTTGTGCTATCTCACTGGGCCTATGCAGAAAACTCAAAGATAACAGTGACTCTATTTTAAAGACTTGTATTTTAAAAATAAAGTTCGATCTTTAGCATAAGTTTTACAAGAAAATGAATTTGGCTTTGTCTGCTGTCTAGCTTATTTAAGAACTACTTTGCAATGAAACTTTTATCAAATGCTTATGTGGAACAAAGGTGTTCCAAATATATACTCAATCATTTTAAACAACATAGAATCAATGAAGCCAAAGCTAACCTGGAAATGCTTTCTTTTTAAATCTTGTGATAACACCACTTCCTAAGAGATTTTTAACATTGATAAATTGATCCTAATTCCATTTACTAGACATTACAAGGGAAAAATGACAGATCATTTTTAGAGCAAGATTATCAAATCTAATTACCAATATCATCTTGATAAATTTACTACATTTGCTTTCTGTTGTAATTATTTCCAAATTTGCTTTCCATTTTTTTTTCTTTTTTTTTATTTATTTTTTTAATTATCTTTATTGGTACATTAAATATACACATCATGATTGCACTCCATAATGGGGATTTGTACCAGTATAAGACACAACTTAATTCTCATTTTTTTCCCATAGCCCCACCATTTCAAAGAACTGCATCTCACTGTCGTATCTAAGCTCTGCTTCCCCCATAGACTTGCACATCATTATTTATGTCTCTTTTCTGTAAAACAGCCAATAATGTGGCTTTTCTTCTCTCCCCAGGGAGACACTGTCTCTCAGAGTAACAAGGAAACAAATTCAAATGTGTAGATTGTGCAAAATAATTACAATCACTTCTTAATTTTCCTTGGTAAAGGAAAGCAGAGATTGCTGTGTGACTGAAGTCCACAGAAATGCCCCCAAAATTTCATTTCGAAAAAGCAATTTCAACCTCAGCTTTAAACAAACCTGTTATTTGCAGCAAAATTGGTTGATGAAAATTTTGCTGTTTTTTTGGAGCTAGCCACAGGGTAGAACAGGAACACACAAGCCAGAAGTACTCTTAGCTCAATCAGTTCCCAAGGAAATAAACCTTAACTATAATCATTTGGCACTGCATAAAAAAAGAATTCTACAGGAAATGTAAACACAGCTAAAACCATCTGATGTTTACTGTTCTCAGATCCTAAATGAACTCTTTAAAACTATTATCTGATTTTCTTTACTAAGTCCCTGATTATTTAAACCCAAATCCTTCAACCATTTGTTTATAAACATATGTAGGAAAGAGAAAAATGAAGATGTCTCGTTCAACTTGTGTTATTTGGTGGTGACACTAATTGTGAGGCCAAGCTGAGGATGTACATAAGATGTAGCTTCTTTGTTTCCAAATGGCGCTTCATAGACTCAATGTCTTTTGGAGTTAAGAGCAAAGTGACCAGACAGGCAAGTATTACAACTCACTATATCAAAATGTCTGTTCTTTCAGACTTTGCATCCAGGAAGGACCCTTCTGAAAAGCAAGAAGACAAAAGCCACCTATGTCCATACACGTGAACAAAACTTGCTAAGACATGCAACAACAATTCTACAGTTCTTTTAGTAAACATTTTGGATTAAACAGTTCTCAAAGTTAATCCTCATTGGAGAGGAACACACGCTTTGACTGGGACTTTTTAAACATCCAAGGTCTTGGGTTACAAGCCGAGTTCCTGTAGAAAGTATGGGATGGAGTCCAACAAATTTGTGATTTTAATGAATGTAAAAAAAAAAATAAGTTTGCAGGCCAGCACCTTAGAAGGTGTCTGAGCACTGATCCTTGTCTCAGAGTAATGAGAGCTTCTACAAAACGAAGACCTCTGGAAACATTCGGGGGTTTGAAACAAGGCTTCTTCAGTGACTAACAATGTTTGTTGAAGGAAAACTTTCACTGTTCAGCCTTTTTCTGTATTACAATTAGATTACTGATCATCAAAACTCATCTTCAACCATGTTTATTTTCAATAATGTGTGTGTGTGTGTGTGTGTGTGTGTGTGTGGCTGGGAATGAAACTTTGATGAGAAAATACAGTGATTCCTGGGTTTGTGAACTGAATTCATTCTACGATTCCCAAAAACATGGCTACCTTTGTGTTTATGCAGTAAAGATGGCCATGGTCATGTTTACCACTGGATGCAGAGTTTGTAAACAAAAGTGAAATTTTGCTAAATGCTTCTACAGGGTAAACTGTTCACAAACAAAAGCGTTCCTGGACAGAGGTTCCGCTGTGCTCATCTCTGAGCCACGCCTCCGGCCCTTTTTCAGCTTTTACCTTTTACTTTGTTTTATACTTCCCAGTCACCACTGATCACATGCACACCAATTCCACATAATTAAGGACACTGAGATGTCCTCAGGTCTGCAGCCAGCCTGTGAGGACCAAGAAGAGCAGGTGTGTAGCTCAGGTCTAAATCTGAAGGATTGGCTTCCATAGTGTAAGTTCCAGATGAAAAGCTAGAAAAAGTTTGACGAAGAACCAGTGCTCCAACTTAAGTCTAGAGGTCAGAGAAGTCTTGTAGCCCAGCTCAAGATAGGCAGCAGGAGTCCTGCCTTCCTTCCAGGAAGTTCAGTGTTTTGTTCTATTCTGACACTCAGATGATTGGACAAGACCCACCTGCAGCCAGGATGACAATGTAATTTTCTCAAGTCCACTGATCAAATGTTTGTTTCACTCAAAAATATCCCCACAGATAGAAGCAGAGTGATTTTTGCCCAAACAAGGCTTGGGCATCCCATGGTCCAGTCAAGAACATTAGTTTGTTTCTTTTTTTTTGGTAGTACTGTGGATTGAGTCTAGGACCTTCCCATTAAGGTACAGTCATGAAGCCTTTTTATGGTTTATTTATTTATTCATTTACTCATTCATTCATTCCAGTACCTGGGATTGAACTCAGGACTTTATGCTTGCTAGGCAGGCATGGGAATACCGAGATATGTCACTATCCCATGGGCCCTTTTTACTATGACAATGTCTTGTTAATTCTATAAATGGTCCAGACTGGGCAGAAACTTGTTATTCTCACTTCTCTGAGTGCTGGTGTTATAGGCATACACCACTATATCTGGCATAAGGACAATTCTTTTTCTACTACTACTACTTTCATTTTCCACCAGCACTATATAAACATGCTTACCAGTGTGTCCAAAACAGTAATCATTTTGCTCATATTGGACATGATGTGGTTAATAGTATTCATAAAACAACCATAATCAGGCATAAACACAGTGTGGGGGACACTAAAAATGAGCTGTTGGCTTGAATTAAGAGAGCTAATCACGACTATGTAGGACATTGCTAACATCAGGTAGTCAATGTTCTTTTGCTTTACAGTGTACCTTTTGTACATCAATGAAAATTGTAAGTTGAAAGTTAATGAGGAGAATGGCTTTTTTGCATAGTACCAATTCAACTGGAAACAAATGAAAAATCCAAATAGCACAGGCATTTTTTATTATACACGGAAGTGCAGTGGAGTGTTTAGTTAATTGACTATTTTGGCTTCAAGTACAGTGATCTGAAATCAGAAGAGAACAACATTTTTTTCCAGGTGAAAGGAATTTCACATCATTAACAAGAGTAAATATTTATGGCATGCTTGTTGTTTATGAGACACTGATTAGGAATTAAGCCCCAAATCTTCCAAATTAATATCTCAAAATTGAACACTCCAAGTATATCAACTAAAAATAAACATAAAATAACTTCTTATATTCTATAAGTTAAAGGATTTTATTAGCTAAGTTATATAAGAGCTAGTTTTAGAAGTTTATCTACCTCCTAATTTTTTAATCAATGCACATTCAGATCTTGTTTTAGTTCCACAATTGATGATTCTGGGGTGGTAAAATGATACTGACTGATCGATGAAATCACTGAATATAGAAATAGAAACTACAAATTGACAAAATTCCAAAAAGAGATTATGTGTACATACTTGATACTAAAACCACAGGGTAAATGTAGAAGAGTTCTGGATAGATGTATGAATTAACATCACATTACACTTCAAAACATGTACAATTATTATAATTTAATTTAAAAGAAAAAGATAAAGTATAAAGAGATCATAGATACCTCTGACTTCATGCAATGTAATTATCAAGTTTAAGGCTGAAGAAACAGAAATGGCAAAGTCCAGCAGTATTTAGTTACAAAGTATTTAGTTAGGAAGGTTTGGAGGTACAGGTACATGATTTGGCATCTCCCTGAGTTATGATCAGCTCCTAAGTAGAGAAAGTAAACACGCTCAAAATCTGAATATAGAAGAAAGTGGAATAAATTTTCTTTTTTTTTTCTATTAAACTAACATTATATACTGAGGTATATTTTTTTTGATCTATTGTGATCTAGTGATCTATTTTCAATAGATCAATGATCTATTGATCTAGTGATCTATTTTCAATAGATCAATGATCTATTGATCTAGTGATCTATTTTCAGGAATGTGCAAGTCTAGGTCAATTGCTCCTAGACTTTATTTCACAAATTTGTCCCTCTTTTTCAGGTAAAATATTTACTGGGGAATGGTGCCTATACCTGGGATGGCTCCCAGGAGGTGCTAATGGCAAAGCTGGTACAGTCAGTCTTGCTAGTTGTGCAGAGGCAACTCAAAGTAAGACACATCTGTGTTTGTGTGACTATTTACCTTAATGTTTTTTCAATCAAGCTGATTCGATTTTGAGGCCATGAAAAGAGTCCATAATCTTTTCATGACCATATAAAAGCCAAAAGTATGGGACTTTCTAGGGGATGTATAACTTACACAGTCAAATAAACATAGCAAATAAACAAACCTGCCAATGAATGAAAGAGAGGAAGCGGAGGCTGCGGCCCAAGCAGAGCGGAGCAGAGCTCCGCAGGGTCAACAGAAGGCCACGGGCTTCCGGTTGCTACTGATAAATGCATTCATTCATCAAGATGCACAATGCAAAAGCACCACAGAAAACACCGAGCCAGGCTTTGCTCCTGACTCCTTTGTCCCGGGTACCTCAGACTTAGAATGTGAACTTAGCAAAGACCCTCATATGGCCTCCCCACATGTGAAGTACTAAATGTGAAGCCCCGCTATAAATTGTGAGGAAGAGGACAGGCGGGACAAACCATAAATCATGACCTCAATTGGGGGCAGACAACCCTGTTTTTGCAATCCCCCTCAGTCCTGCTTTCAAATGGAAATAAAGTTTCATTAGCAGGTCAATGATGATCTGAAGACAGGGGTGTGTCTAAAAGTCAACTTCTGTGTAGACTTCCTAGTTGACTCTTCATGAAAGCAATTTGTTTACAGACCACATTTGACCCTTATGAATGAAGAATATGGTGTGTTGTAGAGCATCAGTTAACAATTACACAGATTGTATTTTCACTAATTCTAAGTTACAAGTGACCTGTTAGAAATGGGTGTGGGCAATGCTAATACCAACACCATACATTCAGTAATAAGAAGTGGATGCAACAGAATAAAAAAATCAGAAAAGAAAAGTAATATTCTCCCAAAATCCCATTATAAAGAATGAGGTAATTTCTCCTCCAAACGATTCTATGGTCCCACAAGATATAACGCTATTATAGAAACACATTTAAACAAACATAAAGCTAAATGAACTCATAATATGCTGTTTCTGCTAAGGCAGGATGGTATAAAAGAATAAGGAGGAAAAAAATCCCCCAGTGCTCAAGAGAAGAACAAACAAAAATGCTTGGATTCTCACATGACTTCCTGGGTGACTCGGGCCGCCTTTAAGAAGCTGCCTCCTATTTCTGAATGCTTGTTATTTATGCATGTCAGGAATTACTCTTTTCGTCTTGAAAAACTGTTTTGTTGAAAAAGCCAACTTGCAAAATTAATTATTTTCTAAGAACATCTTTCATTTTTTAAAGTATAGATCAATGTTGCTAAATGCTAAAGAAGTAAGATTTGAAGAGAAAATCATAGAGATTATTTTAACCCAGTCCACTGTCACAGTGAAGTTTAACAGATACTTGCTATCTGGTGCATTTCGAAAACAGGTGTTTTCACTTTTTACAAAGCAGAGATGTGACATGGATGAGTGACCCTACTGAGCATCTTTGGAGAACTTCAGCTGTGTGGTGAATATGGATATTGCAATAATGCTAGTGTCAATGTACTTTAATTTTATGTTAGTTTTTTAAGGATAATAGCAACCATCCTACATAATAAATATGGGCTGAGTAACTGCTTTCTTGCCAAACACATCCAGGTACTTTCTCACTAAACCAATAAAACATTTCCTCAATACAGAAAACAAAATATCTAATGCTTATGTAACATTCCAGGTAAGGGACAAAAAGTCATGATAAATGTTTTTTACATGCCTTGACATTATTTCTCCATGACTGAGTCAACAAAATTCAATTTAAATCTTCTCAATTTTTCCTCATTTCATTACTCTTTATTTCCTTCATTTTCAGTTTTCATTTAAAAGTAATATACTAACAGGAAAATTTAAACTTGGAGTTCTGAGTTTCATGGTTTGAAATAAAACTCATTTTCAATGAGATCATATTACAGTACATTTCCACTGTTTCTGGTAATCAGCTGTATTGATTTTTCTTCACCAAGTATATTGTATATATATTAGTATAATCAGACTTTCATATAAAAGATTGATATATAAAACACAATAAATGTAAAGATAGCTGTTTTTCTTCTATTTAGAGTAACATAACGTATTTTCAAATAACATATTAAAGTAGATTTTTAATGTTTTTCTTTTCAATTAAACGAAAGCACCACTTAGGCAAGTTCATTTAAATGAGTCAGGAACATAGTTATGTACAGTCTGGCCCTTTCTTTGGATTACAAAGTGAGCACTGGCGCCGCCCACTGCCTAGGTCTGCACCAGTGCCCGGCACACTCCGTGCTTTATAGTTGAAATCTACAGTCTCTCATGATTCTACTGAGCTAGGGAGTCCTCTCACAAGTATTATTATATATGTCATAGAGATTCTTCCACTGGGAAATTAGAACATGTCGACATTTATACTATTATTTGTGCCAGTCTTCTGGTTATGCGAGCGAGAGGCAGGCATCCAGGAGCACGGAAGGAACTGCTCTGTGATCCTGGTAGTCAAGCAGAGATCCGGTTCTCAGCCTGTGCAGAGAGCAGAAAGCTGGAAGGGCTGACTTGGGCATCGCGACACAGACGGAAAGAGAGGACAGACCTAAGTCAGAGTCCTGGAGATGGGCAGCATCAAGGAAGTATGGAAAACCTCTGAAAGTGGTACAAAGGGAAAGGTCATGTGCAAGGTCAGAGGGTGGGAGAGTGAAACTCACGGAGAAAAATGGAGAAGCCTCCGCTGACCAGACTGAGAGTTTCCGGTGTAGTAGCCATGACATGAAACTGGAGTGTGGCAGGGTCTCATCTCTTATTTATTGCCTGCTTTGAAACACCCTCTATTTCCCAGAATATTTCTGTTCTTAATATTTTCCCACAAAAAGTCCTCCTGACCCTTACCCAGTGAATATATTGACTAAACTCCATGTTTAGTCGTCTTTCCTCTTGTTCCAAGAGTTTTCACCTGTTGTAAGGACTCATTCGTAGAAGGACTATTCTCATCTGTTGAGTGATGAGGTTGCCCAACAGTCTTGGCTTATTTCTGTTGTCCTAATGTACTTAGTAGATACTTCTCTCTTGCAATAGGCTGAATAGCAAGTTATGCTGACAGTCAGTGTAGGTGGCATCTGTTTCTTATTGCCACATAATTTTGACACATGTCTTAACTTTTATAACCATGTATATTATAAGCTCTGTGAGAAAAGGGCTATAAATAACATGATTAGATGAGGTTAGGGTTATGCTTATTTATGATTTTTTTTTACTTTATATAAACTAATGTCATTATAATGACTAAATATAGTGGATGATTTATTTCTTAAGAAGATACCAGAGTCCGTATTAATACAGGATCCTACCAATCACAGGATGGTTTCAATAATCATGATATTCACATGGATTCACTACAGAAGTTTCAACTATTTTGCTACAGTGACCATAGAAATTAGAATCTAATGACTGGGACATTTAAGTTATCTCATATTTTTGTGATTTATAATTCTGAAATCAAACACTGCAAGAACTGAACAGGTTTATTATGCTTTCAAAAATGATCCCTCTTTATACCAAAATACATGTTGTAACTGAGCAATTCTCCCAAGGCAATCACGTCATTGATATATTTTCAAGCTAAAGCAGTTTACAACATTCAAAAATGCTTACATTTTATACATTCAAAAACACCATTTCATTCATTCATTCACTCATTCCTTTCTCCATTACCACTAAACAAAGACGGGCTTAGACTGGCACTGAACGGTCAATTATTCTGTGCTGTTCTCAGTCATGAAATGCTTCTTTTCTGGTTAAAGCCCAGTTGTCATCGCCATCTCACAGCTCTGGTCACCTGTCCTTCTCCTTCTCCTCCACCTGGACAGTCGGCCTTCTCTGCTTCTCTGCTCTTACACTGCATTTTACATATTGAGCTGTAACACTTCTCTACGCTGTGCTATACTTACAGACTTCCCTGTCTGCTGTGTTTGTTGGTCTTCTAAGAGTTAGGAACACAATCTGTTTCACCAATTCCATTGCTATTCCAACCGTAAGTTATTACCATCCTTTCTCGCTGACTGTACCACATCTGTACACAAGGATAAGGTGCTCACCACACCCCTGGATTCTCTGTGGGAAGAAAGACCCCAGGAACCCTTCACCTGGATTAGTGTTTCTGTGCATCAGCTCTGTGTCTGGAACCTTCTCTGATACTGAATGGGAATGTATAGCATGGACTGTGGGTGAGTAGAGATCACGGCCATTGTGTTCCTTCCAACCATTTAAATGCTAGGGATCCTTCGGGGACTATAAGTGTAGTCACCTTCAAGAGCAAAGTGGGCTTTTCTGGTCAGAGGCCTGTAAAAGTGGGAGGTGAGAAGCAATTGGGATGAGAGAGAGGAAGAGGATCTTTTCCCCTGAAAACTAGTTGATCCTCTAGCTACATCATGTACAGGTGCAAATTCTCAATGAGGAATATGATCATAATGTATTCTTAAAATGTACCAATACATTAAAATTATTTTAAAAACCTAGTTGGTTCTCTAGAATTCATATATCAGAGGGGACACTGGCAACCACTACTTTCATTCACTTTCTATTTTAGTAGGATTATAAGCACAGCCTTCCAGTATGAGTGGTAGCTCTATCCTAAATATCCTCCAGTGGAGATGTAAATGCCTTCACTTATAACCTCTGCCTGAGCCTTCACAACATTCATCACCAAATCATTCTTCACAGAGCTGACCCGAGTCCCTGTTAACCAGAATTCCCTTCTTTTGCATGGCTCCTGCAGCAGGCTGCTCACCTCAGTCAACTGTCCTCCAGACACTTGACTACTCAGCCTGTGGTGTGCAGAAGGCTTAGGAGGGTTGCGACAAGCACTGAGTTCGATAAATATCCATGCAGCTTTGATCTGGGAGTGGGTGTTAGCCCACTTGGTGCTCGTGGGTCAGAGCACTGGATGGAAAAATTGAAAGGAGGGAAGCTTTACTTTGGCTCACAGATTTGCAGGTCTGAGTTTATGGTTAGTAGAATCCATTGTCCTTTGGGCTGAAGCAAGGCAGAGATGTCAGTGAAGAAGGTTACAGCAGAGGAAAGCTGCACATCAGTGGCAACCAGGGAGGAGAGAGTAGGAAAGGCCAGCGTGGCCAGCTCTTAAGTGTCCACCATCAGAGTCAGACCTGATGAAAGAGTTAGCTCACAGGTAGAGGCAGAGTCCTCGTGGTTTAGTCAGCTTCCTGAGTCTATCCTCAGGACACCTGTGCTTTTGCAGGGGCATTTTAGATCCAGTCCATAACAGAGTGTGCTCCTACAAGTGATTCTTAATTCTCAGGGCCCTCACATGAACACATCGTGTGTAACTGTGGGACCTTACAGGCTACTTTATTAAGGGCACCACTGAAATCAAGCAGGAAGGTCACTTATTGGTGGGACCATCCTGCTTATTGAGTGACTTTTAAAATCCCATTTAAAATTCTTTATCTCCATAAAACCTAGCAGTGCACATTCCCAGTCTCCATCTATAAAGCTGAGAAATACATTCTCTGGTTCCACATTTACAAAGGGGGGAAAGGCCCCTGTTGGTCAGGTGCATACTAATCCCTTAGGCCAGAAAGATTATTATTTCTTAAAAATCTTTATTGGTACATTACATATACGCATCATGATTGCACTCCATAATGGGAATTTGTACCAGTATAAGACACAACTTAATTCTCATTTTTTCCCATAGCCCCACCCATCCTACCACCCCCATATACATAAAATTTGTTTCCCCACTTTTTTGTTATAATTTCATTATTTTTCCCCCTTCACCCTATTTTACTTTGAGCATTTTCTATTTCACAATATTATAACATACAATTCTAGGACTCATTTACATCTTTATTTTCTCATACCAGAGAAAAGATGTGATATGTACCTATCTGTGACCTATTTATTTCACTTATGAGGCCAGACAGGTTATTGATGCAGATGCAAGTCATTTCTCCCATTTCAGATTTGTACTTTCCCTCCGTGTGTTAGTTGTGCTATAAGTCATAGAGTTAGAACAATTATTGCTGCTTTCTAATGATCTGTTTCCCATCAGATTCTTTATTTTCTATTTTGCATGTGCTACATTGCACAGCCATGCTTAAGTCAGAATCAATAAACTCATTTTAAATATGAAGAAAATGAAAGCCAAATGGAGTAGTTAACTTCTTCAAAGTCACCCAGATGAAAACCAATGCAACCCAATCGATACTTTCTCTACTCCAAAGCCTCTGCTATTTTCAGAACATCAACCCGCCATAAACGGTGCTTTTACAGGTTAGATTTAAAATGTCCTGTGCTCAATAGTAGAGTTTTGGAAAGGCAATTGGCTCACGAGGCACCACAGCTCCCAGGGTCTCAATCTGGCCATGAGTTACTGGCTGAATGTGCTGGTAGTGGGCAGGCCCTGTGGGGAGGTGGTCACTGGGTGAGTGACCTGGAAGCCCAGATTCTTGACCCCTCTCCTCCCTTTTCTCTATGCTTCCGGGCTGCCACAGAGTGAGCCACTTTCCTGCCACACTCTTCCACCATGTCATTTCTCCCTGGAGCTACCTTACTATGAGCTGAATCCTCTGAAAACCATGAGCCGGAGTAAATCTCTTCTCGTTGACACTGTGGGTACTGAGCATTTTGTCCTAGCAACAGGGAGATGAGTACTGCAGTTGCTATCTAACTGTAGGCATTTGTATATGTGGGTCCCCTGAACACGAGAGATCGGGGAGAAGATAATGGTAAACGTGACAAGTGAAGTCACCAAGATGAAGGAAATCCCCCAGAGCCTTGACAGACAGAAGAGAAAATTAGCCAAGGAAACATCCATGAATATAGGGAAAGAAGAGGCAGAATTGAGTTGGGTGGAATGCACCCGGCTTTAATCAAGCTACTTGGAAGACAGAAGCAGGAGAATTGCAACTTCAATGTAATGAGACCCTGCCTCAAAACAAAACAAAACAAAACAAAACAAAACAAAACAAAACAAAACTGGGGATGTAGCTCCATTGTAGAGTGCTTGCCTATCATTCATCTCTACTTGGTTCCAAACTCCAGTATCAAAGGAGAAAAAAGAAGCATTAAACTATCTCATGCAAAACTGAGGCATCGACTGAGGAACTTCAGAATCACAGCCGTTCTCAAATTATACTAACATCTTAGTGCAGAAGTAAAAATAGTCAAAGGGGCAGGTTGTCAAACAAAGACAAAAATAGAACAACCAAGTAAATGTTTAAAAGTTCCCTCCATTATAACAATTTTTTCTGCATTGGGTAAGGCATGACATTTTATTCTCAACACAAAGTTAGTATATTGATTCTAAAAATAACTAAATGCTAGTTTAAGATGCTACTTCTACTTTCCAAGATTCAAATGTTTTGATTCAGTAAGTCTGACTTAGGGTCAAAATACTAAGAAACTTAGTCAATGTTTTAGATACGCAAACACAAGATGTTTAAACTTTGCTTAGAAAAAACCTTGTGTCTAAACTCTTATTTATTGATAGACTCTTAAAAGTTGCTTTTATCTCTTCAGATAGCATTAAGGAAGAAAAAAATATAAGAAACCCAGATTTAAAAATTGAATGGTATTCCACTGTTGTATGTTAATACTCTTCAACCATGTCAAATGCTTGTAGATGCTTATAAGAACAATAGTACTATGGGCAGGATCCTGGTGCAACCAGAGAGAATCCTATTCTGATATTTCAGAAAGGAACACATGGGAGAAAATGTAGACATACCATGCAAAGACACACGCAAAAGAGATAGAAGAGATAGAAGTTGGTTGTGAAGTGCTTCGAATCTGAGTCCTGAACCCCTAGAACAGGGAAGGTCATGATATCTTTGTGAGCAGCACTGAACGACCCTTGAGGATCCTGAAAAGGCAACAGCAGTGAAACAGGATCCCTTAGAGGTGTCTGCAGTAGTGCTACAAGCAGATATTCGATGGGAAAAGAGAACAGAAAGATCGCAATGAGCAGTCTTCAGATGAATCAGAATATTTGGTGCCAGGGGCTGGGGAGTTAGCTCAGTGGTTCTGGTGCCTCTGTCGCAAGCGCAAGGACCCGGGTTTGATCCCCGGTTAACCACATACAATACTGGGCGTGGAGACTCATGCCCAGCAGCAACCAGTACCACATACCACAGTGCCAGGCGTGGTGGCTCACGCCTGTAATCCCAGCACTTGGGAGGCAGAGGTAGGAGGATTGCTGTGATGTGAGTTTGAGGCTGAACTCAGGGCCAGCCTGAACCACAAAGCGAGACCCTGTCTCAAAAGACCTAAAAAAAGAAGAATAATTGGTGCCAGAGAGGGTACAGGAAGAGGACTTTTAGAAACTGACACGTACAGTATGAACCAAGAAGGAAATTGACTGCATTTTTAAATTAAGAGGCCACCAGTGAGCTTCAAAAAATTTATAAAGGATTTGGGAGGTGGAGTTAAAATGAGACCAAACATTTGAGATGGTTGTCAGCTACTTTGTTTTCCTAATGGCTTTTAATAAACTCAATTTTGATGGTAGGTACTGAAATCTGCAAGCAGAGGGTCTTATGTACAAAGGGTTTCTTCATTTCCTGATATGCTTTGTATATTCTCAGCTCTTAGATTATCAGGTATATCCTTTCCCTAAATAGGAGATTGCTTCTTATAGCTTGAGTCTATTGTAAATAGTATCCTTGCTCATGCATTTGCTGAATATAATTATTTTATTTCCTTTGGAAAAAATATATTGCCCTAAGATTTTTGTAACAGAGCAATAGATAAAATATGACTTATAGGGCTGGGGATTTAGCCCTATGGTTCTGGCGCCTGCCTTGCAAGTGTAAGGTCCCAGGTTTGACCCTATAACCATATACAACAGTGCCAGCAATGGTGGCACATGCCCATCAGTGATCAGTACCACATACCACAGTGCCAGGTGTGGTGGCTCACATCTGTAATCCCAGCACTCAGGAGGCAGAAGTGGGAGGATTGCATGAGTTCAGACTGAGTTCAGGACCAGCCTGAATGACAAAGCAAGACCCTGTCTCAAAAAAACCAAAAAACAAAAACCAAACAAATAAAAAATCATTTATTGCCGCACTTTTGTTCTGCAGAAAAGATATTTCAGATTGTTTAGGAGTTAAACATACTAATTGTTTGAAATGCTGAATGAGAATAGCAGGGCTTCTCCTAATGATACAACGGAGGGGGCAAAGTTCAGAACTCTGAGTCCTTTATGCATGAAGAGTTTGTTTTTCACAATCTTCCTACCAGATGCTCTCTCTAGAATGTCTGAGGCCATGGAGGGGAATGTTGTATAATGGGAGCTCATTGTACCATCTGAAACAGTAAGCATCCAGAAAAAAAATATATATGTATATATATATGTATGTATGTACATATATGCAGGAATGTGTATTTCACCCTACATCATTAGATAGTCTTCATTTCATCCTATGAATTTGGTCTTTTAATATGCCTTTTAAGGCATATTATTTATGGTAACTCATAGGAAAATATCAAAGAAGAGAATAGTGACTTCAAGAGCTGGTAGGTAAAGTTGAAGAGTCACAGTTATGATCACTCAATCAAAACTCTCTTAGGATGAATAAACATCAAATAAAAACAGTGACAATTTTGAATCACAACACATTTTTTGGTAGGCTTAGGAAGGAAGCAGGTCTCTTGATCTCTAACCCAGACCAAGACAGAACTTGTAGAAGGGCCCCAGGGGATCCACTGATTTTTCACAATTTCATTTAAATATATCTAGGCCCACTAAAGAGATGGTGTAGACACAGTGTGCTTGTTAAAGACAAAATTTAGGTTATCCTAAGATTTCTGGTCCATATTCACTTCCTTATCATTGTAAGATGAAATAGATTAGCCAAGAAATGGAAGTGAAATAAAATGGGGACAGATAAACAAGATTCAACTTTTCAGTCACTTTCGGGGGAAAGGATGCTTTATTCCTGAAACTTTAAAGGTGCCCTGCAGTTAGTAATCTGCACCTATGTGCCATCTGTACCCGGGGCCCCTGAGAAATCCTACATTGGCCAACAAAGACACTTCAGAGTGACGGCAATCTCAGCATGTGACAACGGAGCGATCCTCAGATATCTACACAAGAGCCATGATGGCTGCACTTGCAACACACAGGAGAGCCTCTGGGACTGACACAGCCCTAAATTACCCGAACATGCCCTCTTCCTACCTTTATGAGTCTGCATGTAGCTGAGACAGTTTAATATCTGAAGAAGTATATGTGTGGGCTGGACGCCCCATCTCAGCCTTAAATGTCTGTGTCAAGGAAGCTCTCATGATGGCGTCCCTTCACATCTGGCTTTAATCCTTCCTCTCCCTACTCTCCTCATCTAGTAGATTTAAAAAAAAATTAAGCCTTTTCTACAGTTGCATCTCACATCATTCATTTCTGGCAGAGTTCAGGGTTGTCACCCCCAGACCCGTGCTCTTTGCTAACGAGAGCAGCAGATTTCTGCCCCAGTGTATTTCAGAACATTCTCAGGTGTCCCTCAGGCTTCCTTTTTCCTTCAGACTGAGCATATTAGGGGCACCTTTCCTGACAAACCTTGTTTTCTAAACATTTTATCACTTCCGTTGCTCTGCGCTACCTTCAATTTGTCCTTGTCCATTTTTGAACAGACCCACATGAGTGAAATTCTCCAGAGGGCATTTGAGCAGCAACCACTGAAATATACACATGTGTTTTCTTCACTTATTCACAGTTTTTCTGGGGAAGCAAATGAGACAGAACTGCACATGGTTCTTTATAAGATGAATGTTACAATTTTTCTAGCTTAGTACATCATAAGTACTCAACAGAATTTACTTTTTAATAATACTGTTTTAACCGATAATTGAGAGGGAAACATATTATGCCCATCATCCCTGTGACTCACCACCAAAAGAATCAAGTTTGCTTTTATTTCCTCAAAGAAAAGGTCAATGAAAGATTTTTTGTTGGTTTGGTGGTTTGTTCTGTTAATGGCATTCTTTTATACAGTTGCTCAGTCTTTGGTTCTTTTCCTGATTTATTGATGTTGTGTGTTTTCATTTGACCATCTTTAGAGCCATCCCAGGAATACCGTGAAATAGTAAAGATGGGAAAAAGGAGAAAGTGGAAAGAAACAAAGCTTATTTATACAAGGGGTGGAGTGGGAGGGAGGGCAGGGGGATGGGAAAAGTGAGAATCAAGTTATCTTATGTACAGGTACAGATTCTGAACGACGAATGTCATTGTAATGCATTTCTAAAATGTACCAATAAACTCAATTTATTAAAAAAAAGAAGATATGTGATTTTGAAATTCAAAGGAACCCACTCAAAACCAGGCTAGAGTTAGACTCTTGTCCCTGCGCCTCCTCTCCACCATCTGTCTCTCTGACGCTCAGTGCCTTTGCGAGCTCTGTGCCTGACTGGACTCCCCCCGCCACATATGCTCTTCACCACAGCTGCCCCCCGCTCAGCCAGCCCCTCAGCAGGATCAGCAAGGGAATCCACCTGTGCAAATCTGTCCCTGAATTAGTCTGACAGAACTCAACTGTATATTTACATGCATTTTCACATAGGCCTCTCTCTACCCCAAGTTGCAGTTGTAAGCTTCCCAAAGAAGAAAAAAGGTAATCTTACAGAAAAAATTATGTCCAATGACCAACTGTAATCATCAAACCTGATCTAAAGTTATGATACTTAAAATATTGTTGAACTGCAGACATATTTCTGAAGACAGGTACCTAGAGTTATAGCCCACTGAGGGGCACAATGAAGATGAGAAATTTAGTTCTAATTTGTGTTTCTCCAGAATGTAACATGTACACAAAGCAAACCCATCTTAATTCAGAAAAGAGAACTCTTGTAATAATCAGAAGTCGCTGGCAGTGAAATGCTTCCTTCTGAGAGATACTCAGCCCACTGTCACTTGCAGCATTCAAATGAGGCCTAAATGAGATTTGTCACTGTGAGAATCATGTTGGTCTCTGGGTATATCAATGGCCATCAAATATTGGCACTCATCCAAACTCTGTTACTCAGTTCAAAGAAACAAACAAACACACAAACAGAGGGAAGACTCAAGTCTAAGTATGGAGTCAGATCCTTCGTAGCTGAGTCCAGAGATACTGGAATTAAAAATGTACCCAAGTGCATCCCTGAGCATGACCAGGTTCCTTTCTTACCTAAGCAGCAGAACTTCTGGGCTCCAAACAATCCCTTTCTAAGAAGCGAAATTTAGATATATAAAGAGAAAATATAGCTTAAAATACATGTATGAAGTGTTGTGAGAAGAAAATGCTAATTCCGGAGATCTGGAACAATGTAGGGAATATTTTTAAGCACATGAGACCAGGAACTCGCAGAAGTCTCTTCCACTCAGGCAGGACAGAGCCCCGTCTACATACTGTACTAGTGTCTGGTGCAGAGAGTAGCTCAGGAATGTTGTCCAGGAGATACACATTGGACACCTTGGATCTGTGAAGGAAAAATTTAGTATGAAAGGCTGCTTGCTATTTGTCCAGTTTTTCAGGGTAACAGCTGAAGAGAAAACTATGAATATCTGAATTGCAAAATGAGCTTTACAGTTATGTAGTAAAATAAATGTAGGATTGACAAACACAATGTACCTGTTATATTCAGCCTATTACAGAGCATGCGGCTTTGAAAAAAATATCCTATTTATTCAACCTCTTGATTTGTTTCCCATCTCATTTTATAAAGACTTTGAGGTGGCTATAAACATTACTTAATGTAATGATAAAATGAGATATCACCTGTTCTTTTGCCTTTGGCCAGGAGGTCAGATGTCATTTAGAAAAGCATAAATGATCTCATTTAGCCTTTGATGAGTGGATCTGCCTTTTCATTACAAAACAGGAAAAGACAAACAGATTATTTCCTTTCTACAAAAATAGATACAAATTATGACTAAATATTATGTTTCCACTTGTTTAGACCTGGCATTGGTTTCCTTTTCTTGAAGACCAAGAAAATGGTCTTAGATTAAATGTCTGAAATACTTCAAGGCTTTTAAAAGAAAAAAGCAATATACTTCAGAAGAAGAACCCATAAATTCTTGACCTTTTATCTCTACTGAAAGGATCATTTAAATTCACTTAATCCTGTGGTTTCTTCAAGTGTGAGAATGTACAACAAAAAACCATGAATACCTTTATCAGTGAGAAGCAGAAAGGAACATGAGGGATCGGCACAGGTTCCTTTGAAGAGAGAAGGAAAGCGACTTTCATGGCACCAATATATCTACTTCTTAGAAAAAGGTGACTCAAAGAAAGCACTACAAAAAGATTTACAAGACCCTCTGCTGCACACATTTTGGAGCTCTAAATGTAACTGACAGATGTGTCTCAAAGACAGATAAAACATAAAGGAAGAAACAACGTTGTCAACAGTTTACTGGCCCTGTGATGTGCTTACAGTCAGCCAGAGGAGGTTAATGAAAACAAATTTTAGACTTATTTTTCAATATTCTCTTTACACAGTAGTTCAGATATCAAAATTGCTTTGACACCATCCAGGGTTTTTACCTGAAATTGTTTGGAACCAAGGCATTCTTCTGGCTTTGGTTTTGCCCAATTATAGAACCAGGGCACCCACTCTACAGAGAATTAGAGGCTGAAGTTGAAATGCAGCATTAAATTGGTGGAGGGTCAAACGAAATTTGGGCATTGCACTTTGATAAATCTTTTGATTTCTTCATGTTACTGAAGAATTTAGCCATTTGAGTGTATAGATCACAGCCACAATTTAATCAAATGATCCCAAAATATAAATTGAAAAAACCTGTAGTGTATTAAAATTAAAGTGGCTCTTTGTAGAAAAACAATAGTATTTTTGGAAGCCATCTCTTTCATAATAATTATGAACCTGATACTATGAGAAAACAATAAAGATATAAAGATCAAGGGGAAATGTAAGTACAACATTATATGCACATCTGGTGAATTTTTTCAAATATACACATCAATATAACTCCACTTCAGACAAGATTTAGAACATTTCCACCACTCTAAACATTTCATTTCTTCACAGCTCCCCTTGGTATCCTAAATATCATACTTATGCAATTAATAATCTACCTTTTGCACTATTTAGTGTATTTGTCTATTCTGTTATATATGACTTCTACAGTGTAGGCCTTTAGGATCTGGCTTTTTCTAGAAATGTTTTGAAAATACATCCAAGCTGTCATATTTGTCAGTGACTCATTCCCTTTGATAATGTACCACAATTTGTATGTGTTCACCTGTTGCACTTACAATTATGTTATTTTTGGTTTTAAGCTCTTATTTAAGCTACTTTAACTGTTCCTAGGTGAGTTGTATTAAGAATATACCTCTTAAACTACTTGTCCAATTTTAACTCTGTGTTTATCTTCCAATGATTTAAAAAACACATGTGTACATACAGATTTATCATGTAGTTGTAATAACAGTATCTCAGATATTTTGTAAGAATTATTGAATAATTTTTCCTCTCTTATGAACTTTAATTTTATTTTAGATTTTTTTCATTTTCTTAGCAAAAATATCCAAAAACCTTACCAAATTTGAATGTATTGAATTTAATTGATTTTGTTATCTTTTAATATTTGATGCTTTTGCACATGATTTTACTGTACATTTAAACATCCTGTATAAGTTATTACAAGACATCATTAGTAAGTGTATTAAATGGCATTGTTCCTAATTTAGTAACCAGGAAGGAGGCATGATGCTAATGTATAAACTGCAGGACAGCATATAAGATTCTCTAGTATCAAGACTGTTTTAACACACAGAGACTGTCATTCTTGCAAATTCTCATTCTTCTCTTCTGAACACTTATTATAACACGAACAGGGAAGAATATTTGTAAAGTTTAGAAGAATGTAGACATGAACTTAGCAATGTGCTGCCACCCACAGACATTGTTTTTATCTTTCAAATAAGGATTTCTTTCTGGTAAAGTCTACTCTAGTGAGACACACAGGGTCAACTGTATTTACTTTGGAGTATCAGAGAGTACAGATGAAAGATCCTGAACTTAAGGATTATCCGGGCTTTGTTTCTTATCAATGTTTCAGGATTAAATTCTATCTCTGTGGAAGTCCTATTATTTCATTGACTTCAAAAATATTACTATGAATGCTTCCAGCTTTTCTAGCAGAGAAGAGGATGCAGAGTTCAGGGACTGCTCCTGGGCAGCCAGAAACACCGAATAACCACGCTACATGGGGCAATCACCACGCAAGCAACTGAAACAGGATAGAAACGGTCTCATCTGCATTACATCTAAGGTCCTGTGGCTCATGTGGCAGTGAAATGACAATACACATGAGCATACACTATGCATGTACAGATTAATAGTGTGCAACACTTTATTACTGTTTTCAAGGTCTTTACAATGTCCTAGCATGTCTTTTCCACATCTCTCTTAATTCCAGAGCTCATATTCTCCCTCTTCTGTTTCCAGTGAGTCTTAGTTCTTACCTCTGTGGCTTTGAACAAACTGTTCCTTCCTCCTGGAACTGATTTTTGCAGCCAGCTCACCTTCACCCCTTTTTGGGACCCAGAACAGATAGACTTCATTTTAAAATGAAGGCCTGGTCAGGGTTAGGTGCTACTCAGAGGTACTTGAGTATCTTCCCTCTGTTTGCTATTTATTTTTCCTTATTAACATTGTCTCTTGACTTAAAAATCCCCATTATTTGTGAGCTCTGAATGTGTGAACTCTTCATGTCTCACATTCTGCTGTATTTTCAGTTTACCGTAGGGTTCAGCACATAGTACAGCTGCGAGAGAATGAATGAATGATGCTGAGGACCTGAATTACTGAACCAGTAGGAAATGACAGTTGATTGTTTAGCTCTGATATGTTCAAACAGGCTTTCTGAAATAGGTGAGCGTTCACCTTTCTTTAAGAAGAAAGTCAAATTGACGATTGGCATAGAAAAATTGGGTTAGGAGGCTTTGTAAAAAGTCATATCTTAGGAATTAAAGATAAGCTTGACCAAAGGGTAGACTTTATGCAGGAAACTCATGAGAAATATTGTGGAGTAACTAGAAAGCAGTGGCAGACAAAGTATAGAGAAGGTGAATACACCGAAGTTGCCAGTGGTCAGAGGAGGAAGTATGAAGAAGCAGCGGGCTGAGGATGTTAGGGGAACAACTCTGTAGGATACTGCAGGGGTGGATCCAGGTTATTATATGGGGGTACAAACCCACAGAAGGCACAGCTCCAGGAGGCTCTCCAACATTAACTACAGACTTGATAGTACCTTATATCAAAGACCCCTCAACTGGGACAACTCTCTGGCTGTGGTGGGGAGTTTGTCCACGAGAGAGGCTGTGCCTGTGGGGAGATGGGGACTTCTAGGACGTCTCTGATCTTCTCAGTCTTGCTGTTAACTAACATAGCTTTTAAAATACTCTTAAAAAGTTAGCAGTACAGTAGTAAGGAAGGGTTATAAGAGCTGAAAACTGAAAACTATCAAAAACAATGAGAAAGCAGGTTTTTAACTTATGTAGGTACCACACCAACATATCTTCAAAGAGGAGATATTGGCATATATTTGACAATATCTGAGATGAAAGTGGGGTTTACACTGACAAATCATAAGAACAAGGGAGTGCATGCTATTTATGCAGCACAAAGGAGCTATCTTCCAAGCCCTGCCATCTATTGCTGCCTCCAGAGAGGGTCTTAGTGGGCTGGGAAGTGGGCAGTGTCCGTGGGGTCCTGCAGATAGAATGTGCCTAGCCAAGCTCAGGCCAGTGGTCTGGGAAGAAAGATTCTGTTCTATTCAATAGAATTGCTCTTCTCTCATTTTCTTAAGGCTTCAGGATTTGATTAAGTGTCAAGAGCTGCAAAGGGAGAAGTCAGGGTTTGATTAGACAATAACCAGATCATTAATTTTTTCTATTGACATAGTCTGTCTCTCATACTACAAAGCCCTGAAAAACCTTAATATTTTCATTATATTGTGATGCTCATATTTATTGTGTGTGATCAAATAAATCTGGAGCAAAGAATGCATATTTTAACTGAACTCAATAGCATGTGAACAAAGTGTGGGCCTGTGTTGCCTAAATAATTAGCCACTCCTCAGTGGTTATGCAACTAGTGCGCACTGGAGTGGGTAAGATTAATGAAGCTTTGCTCACAATTTAAAAGCTTTGCTATCAATAGTGTCTCACTGAGCTAAGATAAAAAGAATTTTGCAATTTTTATATTAATTGTTTCCAACTGGAGAGATGGGAATTCTATCAAGAATTGATTTTCAGGGCCCTTATCGGAGATCAGCAACTTGTGAGTACCAAGCACAGTGGAAGTGTGAATAGACATGAGACCAGCTGCCCCAGGGAAGCATCATGTGCTTCTATAGAGAGCAGAGAGCTGGGACTTCATCTCATCTTTGCCATTTGCAAAGGGGACAGTTGGGGCAGGGGCCCGCTGCTCCATTATTCCCATGCTCCTCAACTGAAAATGATGAGAACGATGTCTGTCACAAGCACCTTGTGTACACAAAACACTTCACAGCGTGGGAAGGGGGAGATAGTTAATAGTCACTGTCACTACTGGTGGCAGGGGTGCCTCTATTTGTTATATTTATTCTTGGTCCCTTTGGACAATGTGCATTGTAACTTACATTAAACCATTCCCATAACACATCATGCAGACCGTGACCATGCAATTTTGAGTCACTTGGAATACAACAGTTCCAGGGCTATAGAATAAGCAACAGAACTACTTTTCTCTGTTGATATCAGAAAGGAAGAGTTTCTCTTCCTGCCTACAAGTATTTCCAATTTCACCTGCTTTACTTCTTGCCAGATGGAAACTTTCAAAGTCTTGGAGAGGAAGCATAGCAAAGTACAACTCTGTGCGGTAGATTAGAGTGACACCTCTGTCTCTGATGTATTTTTCCAACTAATCAAGTGGCCAGGGGGCTACAGTGCTACAGAGTCAATAGGTGGTTTGATCTCAGTTACCTCCAAGGTGATCTTTTCTCCAGTTTGGCATCCGAGCTGTTCCTACTTGTCCATTCATGTCCTTTTATCTGCACTCACTGCCAGCTCCATGGTGATGCTGGCTATTTGGGGCCTCTTCTATCTCTTACCTGCTTAGAAAAAGGTCCGGCTGCCCCAAGTCTGCTGGCTGGGACCAAAGCTGTTATATTTCCAAGCACAGATGTTTATGACTGAGAAAGAATTGGGGCATACTCTGGATCAAGTCTGATCTTTGTTCTAAAACAGAGATGCCACGTGACCATTGGCCATTTTCCAGAGTCAGTTTTCCATGCTCCCATATGAGTATTTTGTAGGAATGTCAAAAGGAAAATCTATAATCACAAAGCATTTAGCATAAGGTTCTTTCTTTGATGTCGTTGTATATAATCCCTCCAAAAATCATTACTTTTTTGTTAGCAAATTTATGAAATATTTTTAGTCAAATTATATTCATCCACACATGTGCAACTGAAGAAAGCTAAATAATTTTAAAGTTGTTATCTTTTTATATTGAATCTAGCAAATGCTACAGCAGCAACTCTCTCTGGGGTTCTTCTACCTCTCATTAAATGAATCCAAGAAGCAAAGATCTCCTTCCTTTCTGATCAGGGGACACAACCTAAAATCTCTCTCCTATGATGGATCAGAGGAGTAGACTCAGCAGTGTACACGGCGCACTCAAACCCACGGAGAGCGCGAGGCGTCCGGGCCTTGAGCTCAGCGAGCAGCCACAACTCCATCAAGGAGCTTCATCTTCTAAGAGCATATTTTAATACAAAATTTCTTCCTTAAAACTGAAGCTAGAGTGTAAAAATGGAAGCAATAAAAGGGAAGCAGTGGTGCAAAAAGATCACACCTGGATTTAAATTCCAGGTCTGTAGGTCACTAACCTGGTAGCTCGGAGACCCAGGGAGTAAATGCCAAGAGCACTTTTCCACACATGAGCAGTGGCGAAGATGAACTCAGATCTCTCTCCTCTCTGTGGTGCTAGGTGGGGATGGCACCCAGGGCTCGTGCCAGGCAAGGGCTCTTTTCTGAGCCACATTCCTTGCCCCTGAGGGCAAAGTTTTCGAAGCCTCTAACCCAATGCCTGGGCATCATACACGCTCCCAGATGGTGCCAGGGGATTATCACCAGAAACACTGGGCCCTTTCAATAGTCTCTCAAACTGCTTGTGGAGACAGAAAAAGCAAATGGCCGCACCTTCCTACCGAGGCCCCCTCCCCAGACCAGCAGCACAGACTGCTGCAGAGGTCCACTGTGCTTGCAGAACTCATGCACTTTATCCTGAAATCTTCCTCCTTGTTCTGTATCTGATGCCACAGAGAACATGTTTATTCTCTTTCACAGCAAAGCATTTCAAGCACTCGAGTTACCCTTCATGCACTCACCAAGTCCTTTCTCTCGGGCTAAATCTCCTCAGTTCTTTCAGTATTGTTCATATATCAAGGTTTCCGGGTGTTTGGCCTCTGGCCATCCTTGTGCAAAGTTGAGTTTAGTTTCTAACTAGTTAGTGAAGTACCAACGGGGGACAAAAAAAGGAGAAAGCAGCAGCAATGATGGAACATACACATCTTCCAAGAAGAACAGAGTTTAATGGAGGAAAAATATCTCAGCAAGTTGATAACACATCATTTTTTATTACAGCAATGGATTTGGCCAACAAATCTGCTAAGAGGGGAGAAATGCAGACTTGATGGGAGTGTCTGCCTTCCCACAGGCTGCCCAGGAGCAAGAGCCCAGCACCCCTCACCTGGCTTCCCACAGCCTTTTCAGTTTCCTCACTGTGTGCAGCATGACATTTCTTTACTTTCTTAAAACCATATAGTCATTCAATTGTTTCCAAGTTAATTCTCGAAATAAGATGAGTGATTCAGAGGAAGCTCAAGCTCAGAATATTACTCATATTACCTCCATGCATCCAACACTCCCATCACGGAAACAAATAGTATCCTGGCCATCCACTAGCCCTGCATTACCAGTGCCTCACACACATACAGTGATGCACTTGGATTAGTCGGTGAGTTTGTGCCACAGTTCCTTTCTTGCTCTACGCACAGGCAAAGGACAAATGCATATGTCAGCTCCCCCGGGTTAAATGGTAGGAATCTTTGCTCTTTCCCCTGAGATGATCTAGTTAAACACATTTGAACAACAGTAAGAGGTTTTCTTCTTGGAGAACTTTGGATTACCATGCACACTGACGGGAGTAAGGACAGTAGTGGTTTGCCAGTGAGTAGGCTGATCAGTGAAGCTTTAAGAGTTATGCTTTCTGGGCACAACCTGAAAAAGAAACAGCTGTCCACCCGTGGTGTGTGATGTGGCATTCCCAGTCCTGTCCTTTGGTAAATTTGTGAATTTGTGTTTGTCCTGTTAAGTCAGAGATGGCACCAGAGTCAGCTCTACGCACAGTCCGGGGCAGAACACCTAACTGGCATTTCCAGCCCACAGCGAGCCTCATTGCTCGGCCCCGTAGTCAGTCATGACTCTCTCATCATTCGAGGCTTTCCCCATGCGTCTTAGCTCTACAGATGAACAGGTTCTATCCTGGCACAGTGGGACTTGCCCGACACCCTGTCCTTCCTGCCTCTCCCCTCCTCTCAATGCTGCTCTCCAACTTCATGTCATCTGTTTTTTCAGCATCCACATATTTATGAGAGAACATGTGACATTTGACTTTCTGAATCTGACTTATTTTTCTTAACATAATGAACCCCAGTTCAACCTATTTTCCTGAAACTACAGGATTTCACTCTTCTTTGTGGCTGAATGACGTCCTTGGTGTGCACACCCACATCTTCTGTATGCATTCAGTGGTGACGGGTGTCAAGGCCAAGTTCATAGCTTGGCTGTGATCAGGGTCTGAGGATTACACTGGCGCTTATGCTGTGGAGAGTCTCCTGAGCAGTGATGTGGCTGCCTAGAATGCTGCCTCTGTTTTAAGTTTTTTGAGGAAACTCCATACTGACTTCAGTGGCTATCATTATCCACCCCCAGCGGTGTGGAATGTTTGCATTTCTCCTCATTTTTGTCGGTGTTTCTGTGTTTTGTGTTCTTGATGCTAGACCATGTGACTGGGAGAGACCAGATCCCGAAGTATACTTTAGTTTTGTCTTGTGTTTGCCTGAAGGCTAAAGAAGATAACATGCTTTTCTGTACTTATTGGCCATTTTTTCTTTTTTTGTTGATACTAAGTGTTTTTGAGACAGTGTCTCACTTTGTAGTTCAGGCTGGCCCTGAATTTACTATGTAGCTCAGGCTTGCCTTGAACTCACTATGATCCTTCTGCCTCTGCTTCCTAAGTGCGGGGATTATAGGCGCAAGCCACCACATTAAGCCACCACCGGCATTATGGTTACTGGGGGCCAAACTTGGGACCATGTGCTTGCCAGACAGATGCTGGAACCACTAGTTAAATCCCTGGTGCTGGTCATTTTTTCTTATTGAGAAGTGTTCATTCAATTCATTTATTCATTTGCCTTTTGATGGGCTATTGATTTTCGGTGTTAAGCTTTTTGCATTCTCTGTATATCCTGAATATTAGTCCTGCCAGAAGAGTAGCAGCAAAAATTGCCTTCCCCTCTGCCAGTTGTCATTTTACTGTGCAAATCTCATGGTTTGCTGTGAGAACCGCACGAAATTCCTTCTGCAGTTTTCCTGCTGTTTGATTTCCATGCCGAGTCTCTCTCTGAGCCTTGGGCTGCAGGTGCGCTCCTGTTTCTCCTTGTTTCCTCCAGGCAGTTCAAGAGTTTTGGCACTGAGAAACACATGGCATCATCATAATGTATGCCTGGGAGGGGTGTATTTATATTTTACATTTTACTATTTATTTTTAAATTTAAATAAAATTTACATTTAACAACTCTATAAAAGCATAAATATTATAAATATCGAGGATACCATGTGATATTTTGACACAGGCTTACACTGTGTAATATTTCTATCAGCTGGACTGTAGATACCACCTCAAGCATTTATTTTTTTAATAGTGAAAAACTTAGCTACTTCAAAGAGACTAATTGTAAAACTCATTGACCGGTTCTCTCCTGCCCTCCATTTCTGCTGCCCCTTCCTCTTGATCACCTTCACATTTCTGATGTATTTAACCTCTTTTAGCATTTTTTTCTCTTCATCGGGCAGCACTCTGGATGCTCATCAGAGCTGACTTTAGGCAGCGCTGTCTGCCTTTTATTAAATCCATAAACCTGCTGTTTATTTGGGGCAGAGTCTGTCCTTAGTGCGACTCATTCCATCCTCACAGCAGCGAGGCTCTCAGTCTGGTGTGGATTTTTTTTGGGGGGGGGATAGGAAGCAGTGCAAAATATGTTTTAAATACTTTAAACTTCTGAGGCTGAATGCCAGGTTTTAAGTGATGCCTCTTACTATTTTTCCCCTCAGACAAGTTATTAAAGCTGTGAAAGTGGGGCTCTTTCTGTGTCTCCAATGGAGATGTTAGACTTATCCAAGGGGTGTTATAAACACTAAAGGAGATCATGTGTGTATTATACTTAGTGTAGGGTCCAACATAAAACAAAACCATAAAACAAGATGGCCAAGAGCACAGATAAACCCCAAAGTCATCTCAAGGGGCAAATGGCTTTTGAAAACTTCTCTAAAAATAGGAAGAGTATTTTCTAAAATTCTCTGCCATTTCCTATACTGAATTATTATGTAAGCTTTGCAATGCTTTTAGACTTAAAGGCCATATTTATCTCCTCCTCCCTACGTCTCCTTTGTCCGTCTCCTGCTTTATCATCCTTAAATGATGAATGAAGTGTTTGAGACTATGAAGTATACTATAATTATTTTTCTCCAGCTGTAGAAAAAAATCCATATTGATTCACTCCTCTTCACAGGAGTATTAAAGGATTTTGTCCTGTTTATGTACACAAATTCATTCTTTATGAAGGTAGGAATTCCATTTTATCGTGAATGTCAAGTGGCTTCATGTTTAGCTTCATAAATGCTTAATATTCCTTTAAAAATTAGGAATTTTTTAATTACAATGAAATTCTAGGGAATTTTTTTCATATTTCTAAAAAGCTGTATCAGTAAAATGAGATGAGTTAGGACCATGCTGAAAAAAAACTTTCTTTGATATTACATTCTGTATGCTTCTTACAGATTATTTATTTTAAATCTTATTTTGTATTTTCCTACTTCATTCAGCTGTTTAAATCAACATGCTCACATAACATGAAGTGGCTTATTTTTATAACAGTAAATACTATTGCGCTTTAGAACCCAAAGCCTTTCCCCGAAGTCCTGCGTGTCAGAGGTGGGGCCTCTGGACAAATCCTTGATTAGCTCATACTCTGGCGGCCGCACTGGAAGTCAGTGGCGATGCAGGAGGAGAGGCTTGGCTGGAGAGGTGGCCCAGGGCGGTGGCCTCGAGGACTATCGCTGGTCCTTGCCCTTTCTTCTCTGGTTCTTTCCCTTTCTCCGCTTCTGCTCAGCAGCCATGAGACTAGCAGCTTTTTCTGCGCCTTCCTTCTGCCCTGATCTGGGCCCACAAATCCGGGAAGGGCCCAGCATGGAGGAAGCCATAAACCCAAGTAGGTCTTCCACCTTGAAGCTGTTTCCCTCAGCCCCTTGTCCACAGCAACAAAAAATAAAACTACCACAAACAGCACTCTGATGTCTGCTCACGGTTTCTGTCCTTTGACGGTGAAAAGATCTCTATTTCGACATCACATGAGATTAGATTCCCAAGAAACTTACGTGAATTATTAAAATGTACCCTTAACTTTTGTTAAATAAAGCTCAGAAAATCAGCCCTCATGGAAACAAAACAACAAATATTTTATTCGAGAAAAGAAACAATAAAATATTTATTAATTTCTCCCTAACACAGGAATTAATTTCAGTTAAGTAGAAAGTAGGAAGCAAATCACTTGGTCCTAAAATTATTTCACTGATGCACATGGCAATAAACTGCCTTCCCTTACGGAGAAAAAGCTGAGCCATAAAGAATATGTATGGCCCAGCGAGCGAAGCGAAGAACCCATTTGTTTCGCTACCTAATGAGGCTGAGGAGTTTCCAGCCGGGTCACTCGGAGAGCGCCGTTCCTGTAATGTCTGCCACTGAGCGCGGAGATCAGGGCTCTTCCTGATGAATCGCTTGCTTCTCCGGGCTGTGCTGCCCCATCTGAATGGTTATGAAACCTGCCGTGGATATTTGAGCCAACTCGTAAAACACAGTCAGTGTGGGAGACAGTTCACAAATTATACTTATTAATCAACTCACAGTCAAATTGCAATGAATTTAGAGGCTTACTGTTTATCTTCTTCCTGCCTAGAACTACATTCTTTATTTTTAAACTGCCTGAAAACCTTGGGAAAATCCCTGCTCTTTAAGGGAACATCGATCTGTGTACTCTCATTATTTTAATTTTAATAAAGAAACATCAGTTCTTAATGGTGTTTAAACCTAAACACTATTTAAAATTTTCAGTCAATTCTATTTTGCCTCTATGAATAAATGTTTATCTATTAATGTAAGTTGATAGTTTTCTGTTAAATGATTAAGTATGCTTGATTATTACAATATAGATCCCTAATAATGAGATAAAAATATAGGATGATATAGGTTTGCAGGCTGCCTTATTTTCACCTCATGACATCTTTTTGTGGGGATTTCATAAATGTGTTCCTTCAGAAAAGCCTGGTTGGTTTATTCACTCTGCCATTTTGTTTGTGAACAATATTTTAGGAGGCAAACTATGGTCATAGGTTTATCCAGCATGGGGCCAAGCTGTTTGGAAAAGGCAGTGTGATACTGTTCAAAGTATGGGATGAAATGCAGCTCCTACTCATGATGTACAGGCAGACGCAGGCCTATGGAAGACTGCAGGCTTTCATATATATTGATGAGGATTCTCTTTGCTCTTTGGAAGGTGAGAGGTATTCAGTTCAGGTCTGTAGTATTACACAGGCTATGGAAACATTTTCTTAGCTCAGGGAAAAAACTACATTTGTGTTTAGAATTTCCTTAATTATTAAGGTCAATTAATGGGGACCACAATAGGCTCTCCATTTTCCTCCCTGCATTTCTGCCTTAATTCCTTCACCTTACTTTTTATGAAGTAGCCTGGCCTTCATATAAGTTATCAAAACATAAATTTAAAAGATTATACTTTATTCTCCCAGACACTCCTGATTTAAAGTTTTCTCAAGCCACATATTAATATTAGAGTTTCCTTCATGTGTATTACATTTTATAATTTATAAATCATCCAAAAGTGTAGCACGTAGCTCTCTTGCATGCCCCTAGTTTGCTTAAGAAACAAATGTCTTCAAGAAAACAGGATGTATCGTGTTTATTTGCCACTTCCCAGGGCTCTCTTGCTGATGAATGTTCAACATTCCAAGGAAAGTTATTAGAAGGGGTTTCCCCTGGAGAAGAGAATGAATGGTGGAGAGCAAGCAGCAGACAAATGGGCCGTTGCTTCAGTGCAATTAAGAGTAGAAGTCTCTACCTGATATCAAAACTACAACTGTCGTTTGCTTGTCTAAAACACCATTCCAATAATGGATGATCCAAGGGAAAATACATTGTTCATTTGTCAATGTTTGATCACTACTTGAAATGATATTCTGAAAATCACATATATATATATATATCGAAGGAAAAGGTAAGCAAAGAACAAGTTAAAAATGTGAGGCTAACTGTCCTTCAAAAATCACACATACTTTCCCTTAGAACTTAATATTTCTCAAGATAAATAATCTATTAACATAAGAATACAACTTCATAGCAGGCTTATGGGTTCCTAATTATTCTAGACTTAATTAAAATTTCTTTTCCTCTTGTTCATGGTCTAAATGGAAGAGTAGCTCACATATTTTAACTACTAAGTAGGGATGATGTCAACACCTGCTTAATTTTTTTAAAATGAAGATTAAGTGATTAATAAATGCAAAATTATTAGAATAGTTATGATATTAGCTATCCGATAAATAAAATAGAAACATTATCTGGTATCCTCAATCATGTTGCTCATGTTGCTTTTTTCCCAGGAAAAAAAATAGAATTTCTTTTCCTTACCCCTTGATGTTGAGTAAGTGGATTCGGAGGTGGGAAAGGGGCCTCTGGTATGAACACTGGGACTATTTCCTGGGTGACGGTGGAGGAGCTGAGGAGATGTAATTTCTGCACTGGACACAGTATTCTGTACTGCATGTGGGCAACCAGGGGGTGACATCTAATGTGCACTCAGCTATACAAGTCTAGGGCTTGAGGGAGAGTAGAGGCCACCAGTTTTCAAGTGACTACTGGGATCATGAGTTTTAAAAAAGGCACTAATGGAGAATTCACAGGGAAACATTTCTACACATGCAGATCAAACTCTGAAAAACTTCATAACTCGGAGGCTAACTAAATAGGAAAATAAATTAAAAGATATAACCATGGTAGGAAGAAAACCTACAGAAGTTGCTATCATAGGATTCAGCACTGAAAATAAACATATTCCCTTAGCTATTCAGTTACTACCCAGGAAACAATACCATTCAAAGACCCTGCACACCAACAAACTTGGTTTTTTAAAAAGCCTGTTTTTCTTTAACTCAGCCATAAGAAGTAAGTGTTGATTTTTAATATGGCACTGTCTGTTCGATGTACACAATTCCCCAAGCTGGACTACAGTGCCCACTGTTGTCCTTGGCAGAAGGAAGAAGGTTCAGGGAAGAGGCTCACTGTAGCAGCTCTTTGAGACACAGTGTGTGAAGCTCCCATTTTTCCTGTGGGCCCCAAGAAGCCTAAACTATCTGGTGCCAAGTGGGTGCAGAGGCACTTTTCATCCCTGTACCTCTGACTGTGAAGATGCTGTAACAGGGCTGTCTGTGAGCCAGCGCCCCCGGGTGCTCACCCCAAGTGAGCACCTCACATGGGGAGGACACAGTAAGACCAATGCCAAAGCACGGCATGGAGGAAGTCAGTATTTTTCGCTATTTAGAACTTGGTTTTGTTATTTGAAACCTATTTTAGTTGTCATCCAAAGGATTTCTTTGGCCATTTTCTCAAATAAAATGGTGTGTACAGCATTCAAAACATGGCTTCTTAAATATTCAGCTGACATTTGAAACTAGAGAAGCAAAATGAGTTATGAATCATTTCCTGCTTATAACCCCATCAAATAATCTGTACCATGGCCAGCGTACCACCAGGTCCATCAGACACTGGTGTTGGCTCATACATGGAATGACTGTCGGGGTTACACACCACAGACATGTCGAGAGTGTGTAAAGAATTAGACTTTTGCACAATGCCAATCACTGTCTTGAGGGCTGATATCAGAAGCCAACTTGATCTGATTTCTAATTTTATAGAAGAGATGAAACTTAAATCAAACCACTTATCCAAATCTATCCAGCTAGGGCATCTAAAAACAAAGAATCCAAGAGGGGGAGCTATGAAATGCATGTTAAAACCAATGTTTAGAAATGCTGTGACCGTATGGTGCTTTCAGTAATAATTACTTCCCTGAATTGTCATGGGGGTCAGATTTTGACAAACTGTCACAATGGGGGGAGAGGAAAGGCAAACAATCACTCATTTCTTAATGAGAAAATATGCTGCAAATGTTTTAAATGAGTTTCAACTCAGACTCTGTGCCGGCTAAGTCTTCAGAGACAGGGAAGAGGTGGATCTTGGTCTCAAAGAGGAGCTGAGACTGGCTTAACGAAGGTCAAGACGTGGCCACCGGTGAGGGCTGTGTACTAGGGAAGCTAGTTTCCTTCCAGATGCTCAAGACCCTTTTTCTTTTAGAGGTAGAGTTATTTCATGTAAATAGGGAGTAAAAGATACTGCAGAGAATAAAATACGGATGCCCTGCTTGCTACGAAAGCTCTCAGCAAACGTTCCCAATGTTTTAAGAATTGCCAGTGTAGGGGCCGGGGATATAGCTCAGTGGTTCCGGCGCCTGTCTTGCAAGCGCAAGGACCTGGGTTCAATCCCCGGTAACCACATAACAATACTGGGTGTGGAGACTCACCCCAGCGGCAACCAGTACCACATACCAGTGCCGGGCGTGGTGGCTCACGCCTGTAATCCCAGCACTCGGGAGGCAGAGGCAGGAGGATTGC